>JPJW01000065.1:0-42759 GCA_000750755.1 Pseudogymnoascus sp. VKM F-4513 (FW-928)
GATTGGGAAGGGTGGTGGAGGTGGAGCGGATGAGGAGGGATATTTTTGGGTTGGAGCCTGGGTGTAAGTTCAGAGTTTTTTTTGTTTTTTTTGTTGTTTACCCCTCGACATATGTCATTTGCGCCCCAATATGTCTCGAGAAACTTTGGGGAAAGTAGAACTGATATATATGTGATTATAGTACCTATTATGTATGGATTCTTCGGCTTGGGCAATATTTTTCTCCTTGGAGCGTGGATTGAGTATACCAGGGCGAAGGTTGACGAGGCGGTGGTTTTTGGTTCGGTTAGTATATTTATGCTTATGGGATTTGTAGCTTCGTATAGCTCGTACTATTTTAAGTAGTAGAGGAGGCCTGGGATATTGGGGTCAGGGGAATTACGCTTTGGAAATGGAGTATTGGCAGCGAATGAGAACGAAATAGGGGGAGTATTTTGATATATGCCTTTGCTCCATATATCTGGAATTTAAACCTGTATTTCCACAAGGCATCTACTTGGTAAATGACTTTTTCAAAGAGTACACCTGATATATCAACTGCCAGAGTTATAAGCCCCGAGGACTATACGACGCCTATTGTGCCATTACCGATGGCCCTCTTCAAGAGATATGATATTGTGAACTCGATAAGTCGACCACAGCTGTATTGCTACAACTTTATAACTTGAAATGTATATATAAAACATTAATATAAGATCTATCATAATGAATGCATCTAGCCATAGTTTATTTCGGGTTGTGGTCATGGAGTTGTGGCACTCAAAAAGTATATATATATTTCTTTTTGGAGGTGCATGAGTAGTAGCACCAACTCTTACGTAGCATTCGCTGCCGTGAGCCTGCTTTGGGGTGCTTGGCTTTTGCAATTTTGAGCCTGTATATGTCATTGCTGATATGACTTCGGTAATGCCTGGGAATTAATAGACCACTGGAGCAGAAGGACGAGTGCTTGTGAAAAAGCTTAGTTCTAACTTGGTTTGAACTGAATTTCCAAAAAGGAACCATGATATACCGAATTCTAAAACTGCGGGTTCCGCCTACTGTACAACACCTATTGTACGCTGCATTTTCTGTCACGAGCATGCTTTCTCTTCCATGCCTCAACGTCTTCCACAAATCTAGGGTACTCGGTGTACTTAGATATTGCTAACTTCAGCGCGGGAGCTGGATCTGCGCCTCGGTCCAGTAGCAGCCAGGTGAGCTCCCGCGTGTCTCTTACCTCTCTTACCAGCATATTAGAGCCAGGGATGTAAGATATCGGGACCCCCCGGTGCTGAGGTAGAAGCTTGCTACCTAGCGGTTGATCGGGGGCATTCACGTCAAGCCCAACCACGTCGATGAGGTGACGCACCATAGCTATGCGTTCACTATAGAAAATAAAGTCTTCTTCTTTGTTGTTATAACCGGACGTAGCAGTCTCGACAGCAAAGTGCAGCGAACGCCAGCCTGTAGGTGCCCCTTTGGAGCGCAGCAGCTCCAATGTCGCAATATCCCCCCAAGCTGCGACTCTCTCAAGAATCTGGTCGCAATCGTGACGAGGCTTCGTAGTAGCGCCGTCGCGGAATGGCTCTTGGCCACTTGGATGGACACTCGCGCCGTGCTCCAAGCACCACTTGACCATATCGTAGTCAGTAGCAACCTTCCACATAAATGGTTCTTCATCATGTCTCAACATTGGTCGCGCATTGATATCCCAGCCGTGCTCGAGAAGAAGCTCGAGGGTTTCTTTTGACGCCCCCTTCGCACTTGACGTCCACCGAGGCCTAACGTCCACGCCACGTCTGATGAGATTGTTTAGGACATTTATCGCGCTATGCTCAATTGCGGTGTCACATTCGGTCCTATAAAGCTCCTTGAGATCTTTCTTGTTGGTCTTTGAGATGGCTTCATCCAATGCCGTCGTGTCGTCGTCCTTGCATGCTTTGCGCATAAGAACCCATTGTGGACTTCCCGAAAGCGACATGATTCCTTTCGCACCCGTATTTCAAATAGTTGTATAATGATAAATAGTGCTTTCAACGAAGAGTATGTCTCTGCAGTTGATGTTTATTTTGGCAGTGCAAACTACACGCGCATCGTTTGGCAAGCTCGCGCTGTGTCTGGCTAGCGTGACAAATAGGCACCAGTGCCAGTGTGATTCCCAAAGGCAAACCAAATTGCGCAACAAATTTGCATAAACTAGCTGACCCAAATTCTACAAAGTTGCGATTTATGCTATTCCATGGTTATAATATCCCTCTAGTATTATGCAGTTCTGACGTTTATCTTTGAGAATCTTCTGGTCCCATGCGACTGTCATACTGTACAGAAGAAAGCCTCTTCCCCACCTCTCCCCTTCACTATGCCTCAGAAACGACCACCTCTAATCCGTAGCTCTAAAAGTCTGAATGGGACGTACAAAATAGCGGTCAAACAAAATGCAACTTCGAATCCAATATCACCTGTCAACTTTGCAATAGGGCCCTCATACCACAACTGCGACATGCACGGCACAATCAATCCAAATGAACAGATCCCCGCACCAAGCGCCGCAATCCCCGTAGGCAACATCCTCCAGTTTCTCCAAATGGCGTGGTCGTAGGTCATGCAATCACCATTCCTGATATATGCAAATTCGACAATCATGATGGCCACATAAGAAGCAGACCAGTAGCTAATTATGCCAAGAAAATTCTCCAGCGATACGAAGAAACTGTGTGCTGCCTCGATAGCCACTGGGATTAGTACGGCAGTGGTGACGATCGAGAACGCGGCGCGAGGTGCACGTGCCAATATTGGCAGGAACATCTGCATGTTCAGCGCGACGGAGTACATGCTAATGGCGATATTCCCGATGACAGAGAGTGCCAAGATGACAGCGACGAACTTGCCAAACCCTCCAGCAGGAGAAAGCATAGCCGTCACGACACCGCCGACCGAGTTAGCAAGGTTGGCGGCATCCCATTCGGGCACGTTTGGGACAGCTCCGCCGATGGCAGCGCCCAGGATGAGAAGAAGGATGGAGGGGGTCACCATCCCAGTAAAGATATAGGTGAAAACTTTCAATCTTTGAAGGTGTCAGCGAACATGAAATGAGAGAGACAAATATGTATTATACCTTGACGCAGAAGGATCGATATAGATGCCGAAATCAGAAACAGTTCCTCCAAAGGGTATCATGAAACCCGCAATTAGAGATCCAAAAGTGAGAACTGACTGTGCCGTAGCAGGCGCCTCTGGAACAGTCTGATGCGCAAGGTTTTTGCCTCCGCATCCGACAAGAATGATAATTGCTACGAAGACTGGGATCCAGCCGTAGCGCTCGTAGATGTGAACAACTTTATAGCCACTGAATGAAACGACGAGCGCGATAATGCAGGTGATAATGATGCCAACGTTAACGCTGATGGTGCTGTCACTCACAGCCGCCAGGGTCTGACCGCCTACGATAGCGGCGATGACAGTGAATCCAGTTACTGTTGCAGCGTTAAGAAGCAATATGATACTGATTCCAAAGAGGCTGTGGCATGGTTAGCAAGCCATGTGAGGTCGGTCCTCCAAAGAGAATCGCTGAGTCATACCCAAAAGCATAGCGAGCCTGGATCATTTGTCGCATTCCAGTCTTGGGCCCCAAAGTTCCCATATACGCCGGCGCAATGGTAGTGAGCAGTGCGAAAAAGATAATGACGAGCGAGGAATCGCGAAGGCTCAGGCCAAAGGCGAGTGGCCCAAGCATTCCTGTCGGGATTCTGCCAGTCCATCAGTGAAGGCCAATTTGTCTCAACATGCGCTCACAACATACGGCAGAAGACATAACAAGGCCGTAAACCAGATTGTAAACAAATTGAAAACATTTTTATCTGTCCTGTTCTCTACAGGTACCGGATTAATTCCGTTTTCCTCGACGCCCCAGCGAAGAATTTTGCGCCAAATGGCACTTTGGGGCTTTAGGACCTCATCGAATGACGACGATTCGGCTCGTGCTGAGGACGATGCAACAGCAGCTTTCTCCAAATCCTGAGAGCTCATCTCCGCCAGGAGGAGTTGGATTGAAAAGTGTAAAGGTTGCAGGAGGACTTTTACCGTTGTGGAGCGATCATGAAAGTTGGGGTCTGTCAAAAGTTTCGGACTCGCTTAGATTTTCAAACAAAAAGTGTGCAAAAACGGAGTACACAAAAACGTCCATGTCTTAATTAGGTCCTAATTAAGACATGGACGTTTTTGTGTACTCCGTTTTTAGCTCTCCATCCTGGAGATGACTATGGACGGCATGGTTACATTGAAAACTCGATCCCCAGACACGGAAAGAAAGGTCTAACGTTATGTAATATGAATGTGCATGGCAGGTTTGGTGACACATGGTAATGGTGACTTCCCTGGCCAGCTGGATCCATGTGCACAATTTGCATGCGATCGATTTTACGGTGTGCGACTAGTGCGATCGATGGCGATCATGTACTGTATAGTGCAGCGCAGATCAATCTACAGGGTCGGGCCGTGTCTGTTGGCAAGGACCCTGCAGGGGAACATGGGATGCCTTGTCAGAGGACAAGAAAAGATATTAGAAGCCAATAGCCTGGGGAGGAACTTTACTATAAATACCAAGACTAATCTAGGTACGAAGCATCACCAAGTCTTGAACCCTATTTAGCTCAACCGGCACCTAGCTTCAGCCTGCCAGGTGAACCTATCAGTGTCCACCATGCCTCCAGCGGTTTCAATCTGGCTTGCCGGCCAGCATTCCCAGCGTTACAATACGGCCGGCAGTAAACCACATTTGCGATGAGGCCGCGTACAGTGCCACAGAGTGTCATTTGTTTCTGCCCTTATGAAAAGGTCGTACATGCAGCCACATAGGAATGTGAACAGTTCGACAAACGATCGTCGACTCCATCAGGGCTTAGAAAGCATAGTACCCAAGAAGCGAAAAGGGAGAAGCATCAATGATAGTGCTGCTACGCCTCACTAGCCTCATAACAAGCATCATTGGACGTTCTATCCACATTCTATCAGACTTGCATATGTGGGGCGTGGATGTAACTTCAGGAATTAGCCCCGTTGACCCCTATACCCCATCCCTCCACTACCTTTGCATCGAAAATAGGCTAGAGGAAGTTTTAGCGTCTAGATTTAGGTGAATATTATCAGCGTTCTTATGCCTGTTATAGGAAACATCTACTTGTTGTGAGGCATGGGTATGTTTGGCTGGTGGGCCAGCATTCAAAAAGGGCATTCGGGGTGGGGGAACGTCGGGGGCATGCGCTTTGTGCTGATGTGTATCAAATCGACGTCTCACAAAAGACACCGAAATAAAATAATTCCTCCACAAGTGGCACCATCCCCTGAGTCCCCCTAACAAAATGAGGCCCGACTAGATATTCGCGCTAGATATACTTATGGAGAACAGCACAAGGTTTTATGTGCATGCTTTATAAAATAGATGAAGAAGCTTACCATCTGCCATCAGCTCTGTAGATTCTCGTATTCTCCATGGATGATTTTCAGATGATGTAGATCATTATAATACCCAGACGGGAAGCCTCTAGCTTCCCCGTAGAATGCAATAGCGGTTCTTCATCCGCCCTTATTGACATCTGTTGTTTATTATAGTTATTTATTGGCCACGGGTCCGTTGATGAAACTGCTGCATAAACCTGCAGATGTCAACGACGCATTCGGTGTCGGCATAGACTTCTGCTATGAGAGATGACAGAAGGATTCTGAGAGTTATACAGGCGCGTATCGTGACAGTACTGGGGTAACGTGTGAAATTGGGCCAAATACGCCAATCCACATTATTAAATTCCTACAATGTGCATGCGTCCTACCGGCTCACCTCAACATGTCATGTCAGCGAATATGCCAAACTGTTAAAGAGTTACAAGCAATATGTTCCTTAGAGGCAGTAAAATGGCTGTATGTCAAGTTGCCGCCAACAATGGCGATCACATCGTTACTGGTGGAAGTATGAAGGGTGGTACTTCAGCCGGAAGCTCCTGTGGGATTTCCAGGCCGAGCACCCCAGTTTTGCAGTACAAATCGAGAGTTCTTCCCACCGTAGAATAGGTAGTCCAGTACAATACGTTCAATTCCCTGCAACAGTTCCCAGACCAAATTTACGGCCACGTGACAGCTGTATGTGATAACCCACGGAGCACACCAGTCCGGACGGTTCGCCATTTCGGGAATAACGCCCACATAGCGCCCGTATGCGGAGGAGAGAAGGGCGGCCCAGTGAAATCAGTGGGGTATTTCACGACGATACCGGAAGCTTTCACATCAACCCTTCTGGGAATTGGCATGTATAAAGGGCTTGGTTCCGCTATTGCTATCAATTACTCTTTTATTGTTTTTGTATCAGTCATTGATGTTATCGTTTCATTTAATAATATTATCAATGCTGCTGTAACCTTATTAGGCTTTGCAATGGAAACAGTTGTGAATCAATCTCCTTTAAGCTGTGCTTTGATTCGAACGCATTTTGTAAATTTGTTGAGAAAGGTCTAGACCCTCAGAAAGAACAGTCGTGGAAGATTACATATACGCTGCATATATCGAAATCATGGGGTTTGGACGTGCAGAGGAGGATCGGCCTACACCGAAGGAGGTGTATAATCTACGCATTTATATACTCGCGCTATGTGCTACAATGGGTGTGTTCCTCGTGCTATTTTGTTTTATAAGAAGTTTCAATTCTTACTACCCGAAGCACCTATACGATGACATGCGAAACCCGTTGTCTAGTTGTCCCAAGACATCAATGTTTGCTGAATTAGTCGAGTGGCCGTCTATTCATCTCTATTTCTCTACCCCGGATTGCAATCCCCTTTTACTCCACAAATTCTGACGGTTATACAGGCTCCTGGATGTTTGGCTACAACAACGGCGTGATAGGAGGTACAATCGTCCTCCCCTCCTTCCACACCAAGTTTTCTCTACCGGCTCCGTCAACCGCCGAGTACGCAACCATAACCTCCACGATAGTTTCGCTTCTCCAACTCGGCGCCCTTCTCGGCTCGCTCTTAATATTTCCTCTCGTGCGCCTTTCGGGCCGTCTCCCCTCTCTGGCTCTTGGCTCCATTCTCTTCGCCTTCGGCTGTCTTCTACAAGTCTTTGCATCCGGCCACCTCCCCTACATGTACGCAGGCCGCTTTATAGGCGGTATCGGACTCGGCTGCATTACGGTCGTCGTGCCCATGTATATCTCCGAGCTCTCACCTCCCGCAATCCGCGGCTCGCTCGTTGGATTATACGAGATCAACAACCAGCTTTCATCCCTATGCGGGTTCTGGTCGAACTACTTCGTTGGCGTAGGAATTGACCCTGGGGCGGATCGCCAGTGGCAGATCCCGCTTGCGATGCAAATTATTCCCGCTGGCTTACTACTTCTCGCCGTGGTTTTCATACTCCCAGAATCTCCATTATTTCTAATCCAACGCGGGGAAATCAGCAGAGCGAGGAAAGTCCTGAGTTCGATCCGGGCTCTGCCAGCCGAACATCAATATATCACCGAAGAGATCGCACTCGTTTCATCCTCTCTTCCTGAATCTTCTACGGGAAAAATCCGCACGATAAACACCATCATCCCTGTTCACCTCTTCCGTGAGCTTCTCTGGAGCGGAAATCTCAACCGCCTCATCATTGGGTGTCTGCTAATGGTGGGCGCCAACACCTCCGGGATCAATGGGGTGAACTTCTACTCCCCCTCCATCTTCCGACTGATAGGCTTCACCTCCGTGAACTTTCTGCTTATGCTTTCTGGCTTCTTCGCTATAGCCAAGACGCTCGGCACCTTTGTGGGCTTGTTCTTCTTCATCGACAGGTTCGGAAGAAAGTTCCTCCTCCTTATTTCCAGCGCCGGCATTGTGCTGGCCTTTATTTATATTGGTTCCTTCTTGACCGTTACACATGGGTCACCCGCGCCTGGGACTATAGCAGGCTATGTGGCGATGGGATCTGTGTACTTTTACGCAGTATGTAATGTTTTCCGTTCCCTTAATCCCCCCTCATTATTTTCTAATGACATCTATCTCTCAAACTCCTTGATACAAACGCTTATATACAGGTTTCCTTCTCCCTCGCTTGGAATGGTGTGCCCTGGGTCTACAGTAGCGAGATATACCAGCCGCGGCTGAAAGAACTATCTATGTCGCTAACAACAGCCGTGCAATGGATAATGCAATACGCCATTGCTCGACTAACGCCTGTGTTACTAAATTCTGGAACTTATGGCTCTGGTAATATTTTTTTCTTTCTCTTTGCTGCTTGTACGGCGCTGGCTGCAGCAATGGTGGCGTGGTTTCTGCCGGAGACGAAGGGTTTAACGGCGAAGGGCATGGATGAAATTTTCGGCTCAAAGTATCCTGAGAAGAGAGAGGGCGACATTGGGAACATGGAGGGAACGGCTAACGGGATGATGTTGGTAAGATTCAATAGCTCAGTTTAAGCACAAAGGGAAGAACGAAGAAAAGGACGGCATCGTGACTCTTAGAGGCTGCTATTATTATGGATTATAAACCCTGTTTCTTGCTCATGGTTATCATTATTAAGTGGCTGAGATGGTCAGGGCGACATGGCCTGCTCCTTAAGATGTGAACAACCATGATCTTCTGGTCGAAGCAAGGCAAGAGAGCAGATGTGGATCACGATTCACACATAACTTATGGATAATATACCAACAAATTTTCCGTCCAAACATTGAGCAACATGTGCTTAATCAGCACTAGTTTCTAACCATTGCCTTGTCAAAAGCCTACTTAATAAATTACCCCGCATGATAAATGGGCTACCGCGACATTCGGCTCATGTTTACTCCGGCGACCAGGGTTTAAACGTAACCATATAGAAACAGACGTGCATCGGCGTTTGTTTATAACCTGTACAACTCTTGGTCTCAACTATGGCGGTCATTAATATTGTCTGTGCTCTTCTACTGCTGCCGGCATTTGGGCTGAGTCACATCGACAGGTAAGTTTTGTCCCTCCTGTAAAAATGTCTGTGTGCGAATTTATATCAAATCAATCCTGAACTCCTCTCTAGACGCGGCGTATTGTCCCAATTTAACGTCATACGCACAAGCCTCATTGATAATAAAACAACGGCCCTGCAGGTTGGCAATGGGGATTTTGCCTTCAATGTCGACAACACGGGAATGCAGGTGAGAAGTAACTCCATTATTTATATAACATGCCCTTAAATTGGCGGCCACTTGCTCACTCATCTGCGGCCTGCTCTTAGACGTTCTTGCCCTTCAATACCCTGTCAAGCTGGGGCTGGCATACGGATTCCCTACCGACCAACGGGTAAGAACATCTTCAGTTCTAATAATTAATTACTGCAGTCCTCTGCCAGTACTCAGACCTAATGTGCCATCTTCCAGTGAAAAAATTAGCGACTACCATGGGGTTGAAAAGCTCACCCACGGCCGCAATGTGTCATATGACATCCCCGACCCCAACCTTCCCGATGTTTCTCAGTGGCTTATCGCCAATCCCAATCGCGTCAACCTGGGTCGAATAGGTCTCACTTATAAAAATGCCACTACCACGGCATCTCAGATTACTGAACCGAAGCAGGAGCTCAACTTGTGGGACGGGACCATAACGTCAACATTCAAAGTCGACGGAAGTGTCGTGCGGGTTATCACCCAGGGAGACTTTGAGACTGATGCCGTAACTTTCGACATCAAATCAGACCTGATCTCATTGGGTGATCTAAAAGTAGAGCTGGACTTCCCCTACCCACCAATCCACAGCACTACCTACAAATTCGAGGTATTTGTGGGCGTCTACGACTTCCCTCAGAACCACACCACCTCCATCGCAGACCCTCCAAACAGGAAGATCCCTACAGCTCACATCTACCATGAGATGCAGGAGACAAAGTATTTTGTCAATTTGAGGTGGCCTTCCACCTCTAGCTCCGACCTCCACCTGACAAGGGACGAGCCCGCAGGCTCCACCGCCGTCACTGCCCACCGGTACACCCTGGCTCCCAGGCCGTCGTCTGCCGGCAGCTCGTCCTCGACCATAACCTTCACCGCCCACTTCTCACCTGAGAAGCGCATCCCTGATTTACCGTCCGCCATCCGGAAAAGAAACCAGAAGGGCTGGAATGAATACTGGAGCGATGGCGGGTTCGTTGACCTCACGGCGTCGACCAACCCGAACGCGACAGAGCTGCAGCGCCGCATCGTGCTGTCACAGTATCACGTCCGCGTTAACAGCGCTGCGCATGGACAGTCGCCACAGGAGAGTGGACTGATGAACAACGGGTGGTACGGTAAGTTGGTCAATCACACACCGTTAGGGTGAAATACTGGCTGGGTGAGTGTGGCTGGAACTGACCGACTATGTTGTGCAGGCAAATTCCACATGGAGATGGTTATCTGGCACAACGCCCACTGGAGCACCTGGGGCCGCCAGAAGTACCTTGACAACATTTTCCCCGAGCTGTACGAGAAGCTACTACCGTCGTCGCTAGCACGTGCTAAGAACATGGGCTGGGAAGGGGCGAGGTATGTAACTCTATAGTCCTGGGCGAGCGAGGATGTGTACGAGAGCAGCCGCTAATTTATGTATGCTATAGATGGCCCAAGATGACCGAGCTTGTCAGCCAGGGGAATTCCCCTGGAGGAATAAACGCATTACTCATGTGGCAGCAGGTAAGATCCTCCGGCTTGCAGCCTTTTTGTGCTGATCAGACAATCCATGCTAATTATGCGGGTGTTACTCTCTCCAGCCCCATCCAATGTACCTCGCCGAGCTGACCTACCAAGCTTCGCCGACGCGAGAAACACTGAGGCGTTGGGACAGCGTCATCTCCGCCTCTGCTGACTACATGGCTTCTTACGCGTGGAAGAATGCAAGCTCGGGATACTTTGACCTTGGGCCACCGTATGCCTCACCTTCCCCTGCCCCTTTTCCAACTGGTACGCATAGGCCAGGAGCTGGTTCTGTTAGCTAACCATCATCACATCTCAGAGCATACGGTGTCACTGAAAACACTCCCCCCGAGGAATCACTCAACCTAGCTTACGAGGTAAGCAGGCACCGTGTACACAGCAACACTTAGAAGCCCTAACTTACCACCTAATACCAGGTATCCTACTGGCGCTATGGCCTCGATGTCGCGCGTCAATGGAAACAGCGCCTCCACCAGCCAGTCCCCAAGCAATGGACCACCGTCGCCGAGAACATGACGCCTCCTCCGCAGGTGGGTGGCCTCTACGCTGACTACGAGGGCCTGAACATCTCCTGGTGGGAGGACCCAGACCTGAACGGCGACCCGCGTAGCATGATCATGCTTCAGGGCATGCTTCCCAACACACCCGCCGTCGATCATCAGGTGGCCCTCCGCACGGCGGATAAGGTCTGGGAGATTTGGACGGATGATAAAGTCGCTGGCTGGGGCCGCCCCGTGCTGGCAATTAACTCGGCTAGGATCGGGAACCCGGAGAGGGCGGTGTATCACCTCACTGCGTATGATTATTGGTTTTTTGATGACGCAGGTGAGTTTAAGGGGTTGAAACTAAGGCCATGTGCCGACTGAGGGGTGTGAGCTGACTCTGGGTGTTTGTCTGTAATTATAGGTTTTGCTTCGAGGGGTAATAACAGTGAGTGCCTTGTCTACTCCTGTCCATGGAATCTACATAAAACAACAGTAAATTTAGGGAAATCCACTGACCTCGTATGACAGGCGGCACACCTCCACCGTTTATTTCCGGCAACGCGGCCTTCCTCTACTCTGGTGAGTATAGAGTCCCCCATCCATAATAAATGTTGTATTTACTAACATGACTCAGTGGCATACCTGGCAGGCGGGTGGCAGGGCTCCCATGGTAACGCCCCAGGCTTCCCCAAGAATGCCGGCTGGGTGGTTAAGCAGGAGGGGCTCGTTAAGGCGCTGTGATGACAAGGCAACCGGACGTGGATTTGAGCTATAGTTTAATTTATAACTTAGGCATAAATTTAGTTTCGGAGATGAGAACGATTTACGCCATGCGAATGTGATAATAGCACTCCTCACACAATCGTCAGTCACAATTGACAACTACACTTTTAATTTGAGCCATAGTTTGAATTGCAATTTGAAAACAACAGCAGTGTTTATTTATCATTGACCTGCCAAACACAAGTTAAACCTAACAATATCGAGTCCATGTTACTGCAGCGGCTTTGGCGGGGCTCGGAAGCCCGGAGAGTTTAACCCCGGGTTTGTAGCGTCGGTGTCAGCCAGTGCGCAGCCCCGACCCCAAAATTCTCACCCCGCTCCCAGAAATGGGCATATCAGGGGCTTATGCGGTACGTACCACGACTTCCCCCTTTCGCTGAGTCGCTGCGCCCCCAATGCACGCGTAGTCATCACAATGCTGCTGGTCTTGGCAGATACAATGATTTGGAATGAAGATAATTTATAATGACGAGAATTTGGAATAGAGGCATTTTCCAGGTGAGATTGGCGCGTGGGAGCGCTCGGCCAGGTGGCAGAACGGCGGCGGAACAACGGCGATGATGGGCAATTGGGGCGGAGTGGCCGACGAGAAGGTGATGAAGATGAGAAGTGGTTGACGACGAGGTGGATCAAGGCCGACTATGCTATGAAGGCTTGGGAAGTGGTGAGTGTAGAGCTGAAGGAAGCCTAAAGGGATTGACGAGTATATATTCTCATGTTTTCCAGCGATGTTTGTCTTTTTTGTCCCATCACCAAGATCTTCATCAACAGCTTCATCATTACAGATTCCAAATCTCCTTACTTTCAAACGCAAAAAACTCGTCCATTTCTGCCCCATACACCTGCACAGCTACTTTACCAGCTCTCCAAGAAACTACAGCCTCCACGATGCAGTTCACTCCCCTCGTCGCCGCTGCCATTATTGCAGCCACTGCAATCGCAACCCCTATTGCCCCCCTTACCGGCGGCCTCACTGCCCAGCTCACAGTCGCCGATAGCCAAGCAGACCGCATCGACCTACTCCCCGAGAACTCGGACTTCCACTTCGACTTCAGTGCGAACCCCAGCACCCCCGTCGCAACCCGCAAGTCTTTCCCTGCCCTCGTGGGCTCAGGTGCTGCTATGGCAGCGGGCGTCTTTGGCCCCTGCGGGTTTAGCCTCCCGCATATGCACCCACGTGCCACAGAGTTGTTCGCCATCACCGCAGGCAAGGTGCACACGGAGATGGTCGTCGAAAACGGCGTCCAAGTTGGCAATGGGACGAGCGGGCGCCGCTTGATCGAGACGGATGTCGGCGCGAATCAGATGACTGTGTTTTACCAGGGCTCTGTGCACTCGCAGTTCAACATGGGGTGCACCAATGCCACATTTGTGGCGGGCTTCGGAAACGAGGACCCTGGAGCGACAGTCGTGGATCAGGAGGTGTTGGCCTTGGCTGAGGGGACGTTCCTGGCGCCGTTTGGGACCATTGTTGAAGGGAGTGATGTGGATGCGTTTAAGGGAAAGATCTCGACAAGCATTACACAGGGCGTGGAGAAATGCATGAAGGCGTGTGGGATTGAGAAGAGGGCTGTTGTGTAGAGGAACTCGGACAGGCTATGATGTTAGATTTATATCTATCTCCGGGGGTTAAGAGTTTGTTTTCGTCTTGATTTATTAGTTTAGATAGTTAGATTAGCTCTAGAATTGTTTTTTATACATGTTTGGTGCGATGTAACGATTATGAGTCTCATAGTGATTTATATGGTTATACTCAAGTGTAGCATGTGGAACACAGATTCTACTCAACTCAATTCTAGCCTATTCCACTCTGGCAGGGTCTTCTATAATGTACCTATCCACCATAAACCCAACTGAAGGAGGTTGGGTGAAGGAAGGCGGATCTGGAGTGGCAGATCCACTCGACGAACCCATACGTTGAAGACAACTGGCCGCACCAGATCAACCCGAATCCGACACCAACTACCCCGAACACCTATCCTGGAAACGGGAAAGAACTGCTGTATAAGCATTACCCCACAAACACGTCTACGGGCGCTGGTCGCGTGGAAGGCGGATGTGCTGATCGATCATGGTGCGAAGGCCATCTGAAGTAAGGCCCGCGTATGGGATCCGCAGTTTGATATTCGGGAGAGAGATGGAGGTTCCGACCGGCCCTGGCACAGGGATTCCATCCACAGTTCGCGCAACAATCCTGTAATTGAGATGACCACGGCGGTCGAAGATGCCAACCACAGCATTGGGGCCAATATCATTGATAGGAGACTGAGCCCACGTTCCAACGACAATCTCATCACTAAGCACGGGGTTTGCAATCGGCGTCGCACGCATCCTTGATGGTCCTGTAGAGCGGTTTTCTCGGCCGGGGGGGCTTCTGGCATTGTCGTCATTGGAATCGTCAGGCTGGACGTCCGAGTCGCGATTTTGATTCCAGGTTGCAATTGCATCCGCAAACTGATGGTCAAAGAATTCGGTCGAGCCTTGGCGGACAGACTCATCCCACGCGGTCAAAATCTGCATGACAATAGTAGAGTAAATGTAAGATTCTGTGTTGAGGTAATGATGCGGGCGATTCTCCAAGCCTCTGTACTCATGACCACCACCGCCCAAGTACATGCTTGTAATTGGAGCAGAGTTGCAAGGTTGTCCCAAAGCTGGTTCGAGGGTTTTGACGAGCGCCTCACGGTTTTCAGTCCACTGCGAAATCAGATGCGTCTTGACGGCATCGTAGAGTTGCATTGAGCCGTAGCTCTCAAGAGACACACGAGATGTGTACAATGACACCATCATAAAGCCTTCATGCATATACGTATCCAAAACCGACTCGTACTGCATAGGTCTCAATCCAGAATTCATCGCTCGATGCACCCTATCCGCATCTGCTTGGATAGCCTTGTTGGAAGCATCATCATCAAGTGGTTTAGCACCCGTAGATGTATCGACTGAGGGCGCCATTGCAGTAGAACACCCGGCTATATGGAGTTAGTAACGTATGATATAATTATATTTAACATAGACTTACTTGAATCTTTGGTTGCGAAATGAGTCGAAGGTGCGTAGATGATATGGCGATATGATGCGAGCTACGGAAACAGACCACAGTAAGACAGGGCCGCAACACGTATTTGAGGTGAGGTCTTGGACTCACTCGGGAGGTTTAATGACAATGGGATTGTTTTTTGTTGACAGTTAGTGACAGGATGCGGGATACCACGCCAAACTGCAATGAGTGTGTTAGATATGTTTGGGGATAATGAGATTATAAGCTCACTTTACGTTGCCTGGGGCCGAAATATACAGCGAGTCGTATAGATTTTGCTTTCTGGGGTGTATGTGCAGCCAGAAGGAGAGTGGGCGAGCGAAGTTGATAAGTTGTAGTTGTTCACAATGAACTTGATGGATAATCGTAAACAAAGAAATCGCTTTCTCGAATGAGCTGCTGTACAAGGAGAAAAAGTATTAGATCTCACTGTCTAGGAATAGCATGTTGAAAGAGCCATTTATCATCTACAATTTAAACAAGGCATACAAAGTTATTCTATTAAATTATGCCATTGCTGGGTAAAACATAATCCATAGTGATATTAAAATCCTCTATTTCGATTTAAACAATGCTGCCTGCGCCACTATCAACAGAGACAAATTTGGCATTGATCTGGGCAGATACAGTGATCGTTCTTGGTTCAAGCGATGGCCCATCCATAACACTCGGGTTACCAGCAGCCTGCGGCGCCATCTGTTGTTGCTGCTGTTGCATCTGGTGCATTTGGGCAGTCGCGCCGCCAAAATAGTACGGGCGAGAAGCAGAGTTCGACGACGGTCCATCTTTGATCTCAACGGCGACGACCTGTCTTCCAACAACCCCGGCATAGTCTTCAGCCTTTTGCACTGCATCCTTGATAGCTTTGACCCGGGCTTCACGCTCAATCTCCGTGCGCGTGGTCTGGGTGAGACGCCATTCTGAGTTAACGATCGAAACGTGAGGCATATTGGCAAGCTGATGTGAAATGTCACTGAGAAGTTCTAGGTCTCGAAAGACTACTTCAGCAGTTGACCGCACGGTGTGCTCTTTGGGCTTGGATTTGATCTCGCGATAGCTACTGTCTCGCTGGTAGTGCGACGATGTGCTCAATGGAGAAACGGTGAATGTAGTGATTCCTGCTGACGGATGAGGGCGACCATCCTCGGTTTTAGTAGCAAAACTGCGGAACTTCTGGGTGAGCATCTCTACAGTTCCTTTCACGTCGATGAACGCAATTGACTGCTCCGTACTGGTTGAAATGACGCTCAAATGGACGACGCCACGCTCGGCCGTTCGAAAAACAGAACCCTTTCCATCAACATGGATTTCAAGCTGAGGTGCCATGATGTATGTGATGCGACAGGAAATGTAATGTGGGTGTAAATCAATGTTGAAGGTAACCATCAGATCTGGCATGGGCGATGGGCTAGGTAGGCATCAGGATCATAAGCGAGCAATGGTTTCCACCCCATGCGACTACATGGATCTCGATATAAATAGAAACACCAAATACTTTACATTTCATGATAATATGTAGATTTTTGGCAGCCCGGATTATTATGACTTGTAAATCTCGCCTCGTGCCCGGCGTACACGATCTCAGACAATAACGCAGAACCCCCACGATGGGGCTGGTACCGGGCAGTTCAACCAGAAGAGGAAGATTGAACAACGCTTCAGAGGTGGTAGAGAGATTGTTCTGTGGGGGTATCCTGCAGCAAAAGTGCGATGCAAATTTTGTTGCCTTCATAGTTGTATTTACTCATCAATCGTCAAGCAATCTGCAAGGTATAAACTTCATCGCCTGTAACCATTCCCCTCTCAACCCAGACTTCCTGCAGGTCGTCCCGAATCCTTCCCGCAACAACAAAGCCTCTCTGTGCCACCCTCAAAAGAATACCCAGTATCACACCCCTCTGTTCTTGTCCTCCAGCACGCGACCCTGCTACTCGAAGCGGGAAAAACATCAGCGCTCCTGCAAGCCTCGACGTTTTCACGGCCGCATCCGTTAACTGCAGTATGGCTGCCACGTGTGCCGTCACTTCGGTTTTATGCAGAATCGGTGCGTTGGGTGCAACCCAATAAGGAAAATAATCGAAGGTACCGGAGAGGAAGATAAGAAGCGCATTATAATATGCGAGGGCGAGGAGAAGCGGTGAGCTGTCGCTGGTGGCGACGCTCAGAAGAGGCAATGCCTGGGCGTGCCACGCGTACATGGCATTTTGGATGGAAATACCCTCAAGACCCAGAGCAGAAATAGCTGGGTCAGTATAGCGCTGTGTTTCAGGAATCTGCGAGACAATTTGCTGTACTCTAAATGCTCCGTTAGTTAAAATTATATGGAGAAATGGCTCGAGACGCACTGAAGATTAAACGCCGAGCACCGGATCATCAGAGCCAGAATCTCTTCAATTGGGTCCCAGATTTGATTGACAGGAACAAGCTCCTTATGAAAGGTCGCCCACGACTCTTCCGACAATATTGTAGCTTCTCCGTACAGTAGGGCTCTACTGGCTTCAAGCATGCGAAATATCCCATAGAAGGTTCGTCTCAGAGGGGACATGCACTTGTCCGATCTCGACAGCCGGAGAATCATAGAGGTACCATGGAGCATATGCTTAACCCAGCCATCGCCAGATGGATCAGAGAGGAGCTGCATAGCCTGTTAGTTAATTATTTCGATTTCAAAGCCAGGACAAACCTCAAAAAGTCCAAGGAAGAAGGTTCCCCAGAGTACATCATCTCTCTGTGCAGCATCCTTTTCCGAAACGCTCGCCTGAAGAACGCGAATTGAAGTACAGTAGGAACTGAAAGCCACAAACTGCGGAGATTCGCGTCCCTTCGATAAGCTGACAGACCCTCGGCGGCTGGCGTCCAGAGCTCCGATTGCAATGGCCGAGTGGTACAGTACTGGGGAGGTACGAACCAGATGCAAGATCTCTGTATCAAGGCTCTGGAAGTTTGCTGTGAACTGATTATTTTGGATGAACAGGAGGAAAGAACCAATAAAGCGATGTGTAGAGTCTCCGTTGTTTGGGGTTCTTGACAGAATATTTAATCTAGAGCGACTCAGCGCCGTCTGTTGTTTAGCCCCTCCAGAAGCATGCTCTTCCACAAATAGTACTGTGCCTGTGCCTGTAGTTTTCTTTGGTGGCAGACATGACTTCCCTGTCTTGATGCAATACTTGCATGGGAAGCCACCCTCACACTAAATTTCTCAGTTAACAATTTCCCTTCATCCTCTTGAAGGTCACCCGCGACGGCCCGCAGCGAAGCAAACGAACCTTGATCTTACGAGCAGAGCATGCACTGCAACGCTTGACTTGCCGACGCTTATCCGCAGGGCCAAGCTTCTTTTTCTCGGGCATTGCGTTGGCATCAGGTAGAAGTAATGCCGGCACTCGTTTGCTTTCGGGTTCAATCACGACTACACCACGTTGAGAGCTCGCCCATTGCTCAAAATAGGCAATAATAGGACGAGAATGGTGCCCAGGGGCGAGGCATATTATAAAGCTGCCGCCACGTAATTTGAAGTTCCACCTCGCATTGACCCATTTTGTATTTTGCGTTGAGGCTGAGATTTGAGGGCGTCGGCGTCACCCCGCTGGTTAGGCCGAATCGGGAAGCAATCGAGCGCGCGCGCGAGGCTTGGCGCTAAGTTGTGGGACCCTGGCGATCTTCGGACGGGACCATGACCAGATGGTCACCACGCGCTCCATTGGTTCCTGTTTAGGTAAGTCCGCCTCTCTTTGCTTCTCTGTTTCCCGTGATTGCATGCAAAATTTTGAATACGCCTCGTAAGCCCCTTACAATGAGAAAGGCCATCATGTGTATAAAGCCGGCTGGAAGCCCAGCTTGTTGGGAAAGAGCATCAGCAACAGATCTGTCACTCCCCACAACACTCTCCCGCAAATCGATTCCTACCCATTGCAATGCTCATTCCTACAACATTCCTCCAGCGTCTGTCGGTGCTTCTACCACTCTTCTTATCCATTACCTATGGGACGGCACTTCCAAAGCCGCCAGGCCCATATGATGTCTATTACAACACCGCCAAGATGGTTGACGGGGGCCGTATCGACCCCTTTGACCCAAAAAAGGGCCACCGCACTGTCATGACCTCCATTTACCTGCCGGTGCGTTGCCGAGTGGACCTACAACCCATTGCCTATCTGCCTCCAAAAACGGCGGCGGTAGAGTCTGAGATATTCGCCGCTTACGGTCTGCCGAACGGAACTTTGCAATCTTTAGATCTGCAGGTATGCCCCAACCCGCTGAAATCTCAGTTGCGGGAAGCGGAACAACTCCCTGTTGTGATATTCTCGCCTGCCCAAAATTCGCCCAGGCATTTGTACGGCTTAATCGCCCAGGCCGTGGCGAGCTACGGATATATCGTCGTCTCAATCGACCATCCATACGATGCAGACGTCGTCGAGTTCCCCGACGGATCTACCGTTTATGCAATCGACTTCACCGACGAACAGATTCCAGTGGATGTGGACACTCGAGCTGGTGATGTCTCTTTCGTGCTCAACCAGCTTAGTTGCCCTGGAAGCGTGAAGGATCTCTTGCCTGGATCTAAGGGGCTCAAGACGAACAAGGTCGCCATGTTCGGTCATTCCCTTGGTGGCGCTGCAGCAGCACAAGCTATGCTCCGTGACAAGCGCATTGTTGGAGGTATCAACCTCGACGGTTCATTCTTCAGCACAGTGATCAAGAAAGGTCTCGACCGCCCATTTCTCATCTTCGGGCATGAGAACAAGACGCAGGCGACCGACGATAGCTGGGCAGAGACATGGTCGCACCTGCGATCCTGGAAACTTGAGCTTGGCTTGGCTAAGTCGCAACACTACACCTTCTCTGACCTGCCTGCCTTGTTGAATCTACTAGATGCGCCGAAAGAGATACTCGAAGCAGCTGCAGGGCGGATAGGAACTTTGGATGGACTGAGGGCGTTGGATATTGTGCAGACTTATGTGGTTGCCTTCCTTGATCTCGTGCTTCGCCATAAAAACCCAGAGATCCTCCATCATTCAGTGGCCAAATTCCCCGAGGTATCAATTATTGATAAATGATTGGTATTTTATAACATACGGTGCGATTGATACACTTTATCACTACCAATTATATGTGCCATAATTAAATAATAGCTATAATAGGTCTATCGTTTTTTGAAAAGAAAATATAATTCAATCTATATATTTCGTGTATATTTAATCATGATCTCCAATAATATATGGGACTACGCCATAAATAATCTAATATTTGTTTTTTTGAGGCACCTTTGAAGCTCCTATACCCATAGAAGATTTAATGCGAATTGGTACCAAGTAGTCCATGATATTGTTCTGTGTTCTAAGTAGTTCTACGATTACAACCAGAATTTGTGGGAAATTGCACCTTGCCAGTCAGCATCTGCAATACAAACGAGACGGGTAGCCAGGTTTATATTCCAGATCTGAGAAAGTGTCCACCAAAAATTATCGCAGTATGCATCAATCCAAATAAGCAACAAGTTGTCACCTGTCGCAGTGTCCCAATTACAACAACGCCAATTGATCTGGCTGTTGCGTCCAGAGTCCAAGCCTTGCCATCACAAGCCGCACAGACTCGATGTCTTTACCAGAATCAAGATAGACGGCACCGAGTATTGCCTCAACTGTATCCGCGACGGTACGTGGAGGCACATCTCCCTGCTGAGATGGGTTCCTGTTTACGAGCTGGTCGACATGGATTTGGCGGCCGACCCTCTCAAGGTTTATATTGTTCACAATTCTCTGGACGACTCTGTCCATCGCACCTAAGTTTCCCCTTAGTATATTAATTGCTAAAAAATATTGCCGTGGACTGAGTAACTATGTTAATCCTTACCTCTAGCCATGTTGCGAGTCCGAAGATCGTCGAGGATAATAAGCTTAAGCACTACATCGCCTATCATAGCAAGTCTCTTGTTCCCTTCCGGATACAGGAATGCCGCATTGGAGCCGGGGGCCTGCAGAGCTTCCCATAACGACTCGTCATCGTTAAAAATGTAGCCAGTGAGAATTTCAGCAGCGGCGATAAGCGTCTCTCGTTGAGTTAGAGACATTGCAGCGGTGTATCCGTACGAAAGAGGTGATACTTCTGTGGCAGGAACTGAGGCGACAGGTGAGATTAAATCTTAGCCGTGATGGAGCAAATAGATGAATAATTCGTGCGAAGGTAAATGTATCCTTTGAGAGTGAATAGCTCTCGTGAAGACGGGAATACCGAATGTAGTACTGGATGTTATTGCTGGATGTTGGAGATGAGTTGGCAGTTCCTCAGGTAATTGTAGGGGCCTGGGCATTTTATAATCTTGAAACTCCTTACTTTCAAGATTCTTACCTCCTTCGCTGAGCCTCGTTTGACTGTGGCGGTTGCGGTTGCATCTGGCCGGCCCTCACCAACATTCCGCAGCACCAACAATGCGCAGTCCCAACAGCGCTAATTTCATATGAGACGTTTAAAGTACAGCATTCCCTGCAGGTCGAACATTCTGGTCGCTACACGTTACATCGGAAAATGGTCATACTACACCGACCTATTCGTTGCGCCGTGATGTTTTGTGCCCTTAACGGACCCTTCTTGCGGCCTGGTTGAGTGGGCGAAGCAAGGCTGCGGAATTTGCGTCGCGATCAAATACGCCTGGCCCCGGAAACCCGACCAACTCAATTGTTCGAAAACTTACAGCTTGAATATGCCTTCATATGGCACGGCTTTAACTCGTCAATTTTAGAATAATGGAGTAGAGAGGTAGATATTTGCAAAGGCGCGGAATATTGGATTGCGTTGCGTCGTCTAGGCGTACGAAGAGGCTCTCCATGAACGAAAATTGATACTCACAATTGATCTTCCGCTTTTCCAGTTTCCACAACAACACTCTCCATTACGCACGTAGTTATCCACACCCACACAGTAAGGCTAAACTCTTGGTTTATTCATCGTCACCTCGTAATATTTAGGTCTCGTCTATGATACACATGCACCTCCATCGCCACAACTCCTTCATATCAAATCCTCCCATCCGAAAGACACCAAACCGGTCATAACTTAACCCAGACCATGTGTGCCATCTCCCAATTCCCGCCCAATATACCCCGTCCATGTGTGACATCTCTCAATTCCTGCCCAGTATACCCCATCAATGCACCCCCTACTTCTCATCTCGAAAAGGAAATACATAAAAGAAACGTCCAGAACACTTCCTGTCATACTCCCAATCATCATAAGCAAACTCCCTTTGCGCCTTCATCTTGTCCCGAACAACTTATTTCCTGCCGCGGATAGTCGAAAAGAGGGACCTCTTGCTCAGGTTCGACCTCTTGCTCGATGGTCGCGGCTTGTCCTTATTCTTCTCAGCGCGGTCATCGGCATACATCTGCCTCCTCAAAGCACGACGATCATCAATTGTGTTCTGTGTCACATGACCAAATCCGTTGCGACGGCGATAGCATGCGTCCATAAGAGCGTTCGCATCGACCAATCTGCGAGGGATAGTCTGCACAACCTGGAATACCTCCATTGGGTCGTTGATGGCTCTGATTTCTGCTTCGCCAACCTTGAACACGGCGAGTGCGATACGGAAGAGCGTCTTGCTTCCCTCAAAGAAGAAAGAATCCCACACACGCAGCGTAGTTTCGATTGGGAGAGTTCCAATGAAGCAAGACATGAACCATGCCGTACAGCACAGAGTGATGGGAGGGAGGCGCAGGGGGACCTCACGGGGATTCGGGCCGAAGCTTCCATCCAAATCGCTGCCGATCTTGAACCAAACGGCAGGCATAGCGTCGATGACACACATCATCAAGACTCCGAGGTCGACGTTGGCGCCTTCGAGGTTAACTTCGTGAGTGCCGGGGAGAAATTCCTTGGTGATGAGGTCCAGCATCCAGAAAGCGCGTTCCTCGCACATGAACAGAAGGAGGAGGCCCGCGAGGAAATTGAGGCTCTGGCAGTAGCCGATCTTGGGGTTGTGGATCGCGGTTGCTTGTAAGACGCGGCGGAGGGACATGAGGATGGGTGTCTCCGCGCTATTCACTGCCTCCAGCATGGCGGCCTTCTCGCCCGTAACTGGGATAGGTGAGACAACTGGGTCGGGCTTGAACATGATGTTGTCGGGAAAAGTCCGGTGCAGATCACGCTCGATGATTTCCTCATCAGTTGGGGAAAGATCTCCGTTCGCAGCGCGATGGACGAGGTTATCGTAAACACCAGGGTTCTTGGCCAGAATCTTATGACCACCAGCATACCAAAACCAGGCTTCTCCGCGCCAGTCAGGTGGGATGCCTTTGCGGACAAATCGCTTCATTTTGTTGGTCTTGGGTGGGAAGCGGGTGGGGTCGTTGCTACCAAGTCCATTGCTCTTCATAACATCAACCCACTTTCGGCGACGACGTGCAAGATAGACCGTGTAGTCGCGGTTCCAGGCCTCATAGGCTTCAGGAGGAACATTTAATGACTTCTTCTTAAACCCATAGTGGTCACGGGAAGAGTCAAATTTGGAGTACTGTGCTCCGATAACTCCACGGCCAGATGGTTGTCTGGAGATTCCTGGAGGTGGTTTTTGTTGGTTTGAGCCAGTGTCTTCATCAGAGTCGACGTTGAATGGGTCCACGTAGGCCCGACGAGTTCTGAACATGTCTGTGGAGTCACGTATGACCATGTGTTGGAGTTTGGGTGGTGGAAGATCGGTGGTGCCGTCAAGATCGGGAATTGTTGTTTTGTTACCAATTTCAGACTGGGCAGATCGGCTAGTTGGCGGTCTACTTGGGTGGGTTTCGTCCTCTGCCTCTACTTCAGACTCGCCAAATCCACCTTCATACATATCAAGAAAATCGTCAATCTGATCTCTACCATTGACAGACTTAGCAGAGCTAGCCTTACTAAGGACACTACTTCTCGCTGTGTCGAGGAAAACCGAAGAAGTGGGCGTATCCCACGTAGCTGCGGTAGTACCAGTGCCACTAGTTTGGACCGAGCGAAGGCTTTCTCGGACCTGCTCGTCGTTGCTGGCGCCTGGGAAGGTTGGGCGTAGCTCGGGGTTAGGGCTGTTGTCTCTGAATTTCATTCCGTTGCGCGAGTTAGCCGGGTTGCCTAGGCCATTTCTTTTCTGGTCTGCTGCTGAAAGCTCAGGAATAGAATATGCGTTCCGGAGTGGACGTGAGGAGGAGGGGCCTGAGGACATTGAGGCCGGTGATTCAGAAAAGCCTCTATCACGCCCGAACTCAGGACGAGTCGCTGAATTTCCGCCCCGAGATTGCTGTGGCACCACAAATCCTGAGCTTGGTGCTGTTCTAGGAGGGTCTCCTGTTCTATTCGTGCTAGCTTGTCTTGGCCTAGAGAAGTTCTCACGCGGGGGTGCCATGTCCTGTCTGTATGGTGATTCAGGGTTGCTTGGACTTCGCTGGCCAGTGTTCAGTGAACGAAGGCGTGCTGCCTCGGAAGGCATCGGGCGTTTGTTTTTTGTGTATGAGGAAGGGTTGCCGTGGGTATGATAGGAATCATTCGAGGCCGAACGCTGTGTTCGGGATTCTTGTTCCAGATCTCTTTGTCTCTGGGTATTGACCAATTGTTGAGGTCGAGGGGCCGCAGGAAAATTGGGCGTTGGAGGGTACATAGAAGTGGGTGAGGATGTTATAGGTGCAGGAGCTCCATGTCTCCCCGAGAGCAGTCGTCTCAGGCTCCGACTTCTCTGCACCGGCACGGCTCCATCACCTCGATAGGCGGTCGAGGCGGCATTTCGAGGCTCCCCGTCCATCGCCCAGACTTTATACAACACACGATAACCAACGCTTTCTCAAAGCCGGGCAGTGTCCAATTTCGTCTTGTATATTTATATTGTCTCCAGGATTTGGCTTCGCAGTCGAACTCGAGTTATGGGAATGGCGGGCAGGTCGATATCGTCCCGAGGGGCCCGTCTCCACCACAACAGCGAGAGCGAGCCGAAGGAGTATCGAATATCGGGCTAGTGGCCATTGATGAGACTTCTTCCCAAACGAGTGAGTCGCTGCCCTATATCTCTATCGGTGTCGGCGTCTTGTTTGCCTTTTGTCCAGCAAGTTTTCAATGGCCGTCAGCGGGGAGAATCAGGCTGTAACGCGGTCCCCACACAACACGCCTAGATCCCGTCCTCCGTCCCGCCTGTTGGCGCAAACACGTCAGGGTCACAGGGACAACAACACCGCGACTCTTCGAGCAATGAATGAAATTTCTCCCGTGTAGAAGGTTTGTTTGACTGGCGATCTTAGTTATCAGTATAAGGATACGTGCAGCCTCCTAAATTATATATAATTACGTAGGTGTTGTCATTAAGATTAACATTGAGACACTGCAATTTAATTCCTGAAATTCTGTCACCTCAGACAGTGGTTCAATGGCCCGTGCGGAAAGCGATAGCTGAAGAAGCCGCCTTCCGCGAAATTCATTTCGGCGCTCGGAAGGTCCTCTAATGCACGATTCATGCCAACTCTAGAATGGAGCGTTGCCAATCAATTGAATAACTCACAAATCTCTGTATCACGCATCAGCTTCGTAGCAAACACCGGGGAAGTTTACAGCAGTCGCGTAGCGAATCACATTCAATAACAACGTCTTGGGGGCAAAGCGAGGCAATAGATTGGACAGCGTGTGGTACATTCGCCACTCGTACAGGTCATTTGAAATATATATATGTAGCTATTATTTTTTCAAACGCCGCATCTAAAAACGCTTCTCCGCGGTCTTCCAGTTAAGCACATCCCAGATGGCCTTGAAGTACTCGGCCTTGCGGTTCTCGTACTGCAGGTAGTATGCGTGCTCCCATGCATCGACACCCAGAATAGGAGTGTATTGGCCGACAACCGGGTCTTGGTTTGCGTATGTCTTGATCAGAACCTTGCCGGTCTGGTTGTCCTTCACGAGCCATGCCCATCCACTGCCTTGTATACCCGCAAGCGCGGTGTTGAACTTGCCCTGGAAATCAGTGAAGGAGCCGTATGAATCATCGATAGCGGTCTATCACAAGCGGTTAGCGGTTGTTACATCCGTGGGGAGTCTTTCTCGAGGCCGAAGAGCATCAAGCTCAACCATTGGATGTAGTGAGCATACCTTGAGCGCTCCGGATGGCTCTCCACCGCCGCCCTGGCTCTTTGGTGCCAGGTTCTCCCAGAACAGGGTGTGGTTGAGATGACCACCACCGTGGAAGTTGATCAATGGCTGCAGAGCCACCTTTGCGGCAATGTCCTGCTTGGCCTCGGCGGCCTGGAACTGCTCGGTGGCAGCGTTGTAGCTGGTGACATAGGTTTGGTGGTGCTTGGAGTGGTGGAGCTCCATGATCTTTCCGGAGATGGCTGGCTCGAGTGCGCCATAGTCATCTGATAAATATTCATGAGTATATTAATCCAACGAGAACATTGATGGTTGGAGCTCACATTGAAGGTCTGGAAGAGTGGCCTTGCCGCGGACAAAGCTGGTACTTGCAACTCCGGCGGCTCTCTTTGAAGCTCCAGCCTTGATGGCGGAGCGGATAGCTGGGGAGCTGCGGAATAGTGTGGCCGACATTGTGTACTGATGGATATGTAACTGTAAAGATTATAAAATTGCGCAAACGAAACAGTTGGGCAAATATAAATTCAGGTTATGTGGTTATGTGGAGGATGACGGGTATGAAATCATGAGCAAGTAAACAGAAACAGAGCTTCGGAGTAAAACGTCATATTACTGCACAGTTACAAATTGCCAAGCCCGTTATTACCGGTGCTACGGGAAGATTTACCCGTGTGTTTCTGCCACTCTCGGTCGCTATAAATGGTCTAGGATTAAGGCTTTATTTGACAAAACATGTCCCACAGAAATATTCACCGCCCAAGACATTGTGGGGTTCGTTATCGATAACGGCCGACGCGTGCACAAGAAACGTGAGTTGTATTATTGTTCGAGGTGGAATCTTGCATTTTTATGGGCGTGTAGCCGTTCTGTTCTTCTTCACGTCGATCAGGTCATTCATTGTCTAGTGGAAACTCCACTTTTTCTCTAGCAGTATAGTAGTTGTTATAACTAGCTGTAGTAGAGCATCCCGACGCGTTACCGCTGAACACCAGCAACTACAGTTTTGCAGGTATGACATGTCATTATGTCTCCTTTCACCAGCATCATTCTAATTATTGGGCAGAATACCTTTGGTGTGTCTGCACATTATAATCGCCAGGCTCGACATATGCATGCGAACTCTTCCAGCGCGCCATAACTACAACGAACCGCGTCAAAGCCCGCCAATTTTGACCCCACTACCGCTACCCCTCCAACGATAAATATCAGTCAAGACCAACAATCTATACCCAGCCATAGAACTCGGGTTCTATCAGCTGCCTATTTACTGAGGGCGTTGGTTACGAGCAATCACAGCTCCCGAATAACAACCGTTCGCAAAGCATTGCAGCTCGGAACCACAGGACAATAGTCGCCAATATGTCATACTACGATGTTGATGCGATCCTCACAGACGCCCAAGTTAGTCTCGCATCCCAAATTGCTTCTCTTTGGCGCCACCGCTAACCCATCCCAGAAAATCCCCTGCCACTTCACCCTCGCTGTCCCTGGTCTCGGGCACCTCGATGCCTCTTCAACACCTACCCTCAAAGCCTCTACCCCCCTGTCTCTCCCGTTATGGCTCGCCGAAACCGTCGCCCTGAATTCCCCCACGCCGCCCAAACCCGTGCTCTCGCTCGACCTCCCCGAGGCTCTCTCCCCTGCCGTCATCGCAGCCTTGAAGGCAGCCCCGACCTCTGTCGATCTACGTGCTCAAGCGCCTTACTTTTTCGCTCTCGCGGCGCGCCTACTGGCATTATTTGATGATGAGCCCATGCTTGCGGTGCTGCAAGACGCGTTTAAGAAGAGAGCGAGGGAAATTGTCGACCATGCGAGCAATGTGGGTGGTAAGAGTGGGGGAGGGGCGGGTGTGGCAGCGGAGGCAGTGGACTTCTTAAGGGGTCTGGATGAGGAAGAAAGGAAGCTTTTTAGAGTAGCCCATGAGAGTGCTAAGGCGGCCAAGGCATGGTTAGATGATGAGAAGCGTTAGTGGGGTTGAGGTTGGCTGGCGTTCAGGAATATACCCCTTTACTTGATTGCGGGCTTCATGGTGTGATTATGTGTGCTGGTTGGCAATTACAAGCCACCATAGTGATTTTATATTTGCATCCCTTATTCTCTTCCGTTGCTGTGCTTCACAATGTCTTGCTAAAATAAAACCATCTACCCTGCACGTGGGAGGATCGAGACTACATGCGCGGCATAAGCAAGAGATAATATCCAATATATCTAGTATTTCGGCGAACTCCTTATTGCCATTACAACTTTGATACCCATAGCCCATTATCTGCATATCCCATATAGAACCACCTCATCCTGCTTCACCTTTGTACTCATGGTCTTATACCATGGTCACGTGGATTCTATATCACGTGTTCGCTAGGTTTCCAATTTGGGCTGATGACCACCATTTTAGATATTGAGCTCCCATGATATAGCATCGCAATTGCCATCCTGAAGGTCGCGAACGTATCATCTTACCGCTTGAACCGTTGCCAGGGTCCAATGGCATCGAATTCCAACTAAGTTTCGCCTTTCAACATACTCCGTACCCCGATGCCGTGCCGACATAAACATCACTAGACACCACATACGCTGGGCGCATGCATATTTATCCAATACGAACCTCACTTATATACGATTGTAGCCAGAATCAAGACTAGTTGGGCGATATTCCCAAATTCCCAGTTGGGAACCGTTGGCGACGCCAATTAGCAGAGGCGCAAAAGAAAGACCAACACGCAAGGCTCCGGGCGACCTGCGGCGCAAACACAATGGCGACCA
The DNA here is from genome assembly GCA_000750755.1 of Pseudogymnoascus sp. VKM F-4513 (FW-928). Lineage (NCBI taxonomy): Eukaryota > Fungi > Ascomycota > Leotiomycetes > Thelebolales > Thelebolaceae > Pseudogymnoascus > Pseudogymnoascus sp. VKM F-4513 (FW-928). Next base: position 28,823 of record JPJW01000065.1, read on the forward strand.
CCGAACCCAGTGAAGTCGCAGACAGTTCGAATGCCCCCAATGGCACGTCTTCCGCGAATAATTCAAGCGGCCCCTCGCCCTTTGTCTCTCAACCTTTCTCCGCCGCCACCGAAATGATCCTCAGGCGCCTCCGGGGAGAGGGAGGGCCTCTCAATCCCACCTCCGTCTTGGGTCTCACCTCCCAACCCCAAGCGGCAGCATACGAAGACGTGCGGCGCACTGTGCTGGAGGGAATGAAAACATCACATAACATGGAGTTCGCGGCCTCTACACCTACGCCTCGCCGACCCCCCAAGGCTCCCCGCACCAGCAGCGTATCGGGGAAGGGATCAGCGAACGGGACACCTGTAGGAAAGAAAGGGGCTGCGAAGAGCCGGAAACGGAAGAGGGTCAAGGACGAAAGTGACGAAAGCGCGGGCGAGAGCGAGGAAATGAGTGATCTAGGAGATGAAGACGAGAGCGACGACTCGGCGTCAGTGACGGCCTTCCCGAGCATGACACAGAGCGGGCGCAAGGTTGTCAAACCTACACAATTTGTGCCAGAAGTTTCGACGGCACCTCCAAAGAAACGAACGGCACAGAATCGACGGCCAGGGCGGAGTGTGGAGAATGCGCTTTGTAAGAGGTGCGGACGCGGACACAGCCCAGCAAATAATATGATAGTCTTCTGCGATGGCTGCAATATTGGGTGGCACCAAATGTGCCATGACCCGGTAATCACAGAGGATGTGGTAAAGGATGAAACTACAGAGTGGTTCTGCGTTGATTGCACCGCGAAACGAGACAAGAGGAAGGGCGAAAGGGCAAAAACCGGCACACCTAGTTCGACTACGAAAAACGGCGAAACGCCGTGGGCCAAAAAGAGTGCAACAGAGGTTTGTTCGTATCCATCTCCTCCACAAACACAGCTAACCAAGATAGAAACGCTCATATCTCATGTCCTTCCCACACAGCCACCTCGTGGACCTGCTCCTCCAGGCCACCACTCTCCACCCCTCAATTCCTATTACCCCACCATCCACCACCGTCCCCTCGAACGCCATACGCCGCGTAAAAGTACACCCCCAACAGCCCTTCCCGCCCTCCGCGACCGCCGCATCCGGCCTCTTCCCGCGCGCCTCCGCCAACCCATCCGCCCCTATAAATTTCATCCGCAAACTTCCCCTGAGCGAGGCATCTCCCACCTCCAGTACTCCTTCGCCGGCAATAGCTGTTCCGGCGTTACCACAGGCCTATACGGATGCAGACGCCGACGGTGAGGATGACGACGCGAGTCGTGAAAGCACACCGGCGAGCCCGCCGTATCCGAGGCCTGGAAATGGTCTCATGGCGCGCTTGAAGAGCGATGTGGAGGATTTGGAGTGGCTTGTGGGTGGAGGAGGTGGGGAAGAGGAGGGCGCTTTTAGCCATGTTGTTTTTGATGGAGGGGAGGCGGAGGTGGAAGCATGATGTTTTGGATGGGGAAGTAAGCGGTGAATATCCATAGCTTCCAACGATAGCATAATCTACCTATCCACCAACAATACAAATATACCAAGCTACCAGTAAGAAGTTAGGCGCCTCCTAGAACAAACTTCACTTCCCAAGTATCAAATAATCGGTACACATTGAGAGTGACTATAACCATCGTGTAGAAACTTTGGTGATGTTATTTTGCGTGTATGTCAATGGCCATTAGCAATTAATATGTATCTTACAAAACATTATATACTCCTCAGAGACCCGTCTATCCTTCTACCTCGCCGACGCATCTCCAACCTTCAATCTCGCCTCCCACTCCCTCCTCAATCCCTCTAGATATGCCCACACAACCCTCCCGTCAGCCACAAACTCCTCCCTAGCCTCAGGAGCAAGATCAACCGCATGTGGAGCTCGTCCCTTCTTCTCCCCTTTCTCCCCGACATACCCGCTCCATCCCCATCCCACCACCTCCGTCATCCTCACCCTCTCCTTCGCCCACCAATCCGTGCTACTACCCCACTTGACCTTGCCCTCTGATCCAGCACGCGTGTCCAGTGAATCCAACATCGACTGGTCCGCAAGCCCAAGCCACACAGGAGCGACGGCACCGAGATACCCAACGATAGGGTGCCACACGCTGCCCAGGACGCGGGCGATGTAGAATCCGAGAGCCATGAAGAAGGCAGCAAATGGGTTCATGCCGCTAATATTCGTGTGCAAGACTCCGGGTTGAATGACGTAGAACTCTGGCCTGACGAGCTTGATCTCAGCCTCGCTGTCGCTTTCCGGCTTCGGCGCGATGGAGTCGCGCATCGCGAAGAAGTCGCTGTTGATGGGCTGGATAGCAGGTAGTTTGGCAGTTATGGCTAGGAGATCGGTGACGCGCTTGGAGCCGTAGTATGGGTTCGACGCCGTGAAACCTTGTAGATCGTCCATGGAAATGTCTGTTGGGTCTGGCTCAAGGGTTGACACCCAGACAACGCGTGCGCGGTCGCCGGGTTCTCGGTCGAGGGATGTGGAGAGTAAGGGCATGAGCTCGTGAGTGAGGAGGTAGTGGCCGAACACGTTGGCGCAGAAGACCTGGCCAAGGGGTGGTTCCTCTGCCACATCGCCGTTGGTTAACCGCTCTGTTTTGCCGTTCGTGGACTTGTTGAATGACGACTGGTGGGGCACGACGGCCGCAGGAGAAGGGAAGTTGAACCATTTCCAGTACGAGAACGAATCGGGGATACCGACAATCGCTTTATAAATAGCCAGTACCCATGGTATTCCCGTCCATCCTCCTATGCCAGCATTGAGATACAAAACATCGAGTCGCGGAATTATGACATTTTTCAGCCCTGGGCGTCCATCTTCGGTGTCTGGGCTCGATAACCCTCCCTCCTCTCCTCGCAATTGCGCCGCGAACTTATAGATACCCCTCAAGTCGCACAAATCAACTTCCGCGCCGAGAAAGTGGACGCGGGCCACAGCATCGCGCCACTGGTATTCTTTGCTCTGGGAGGAAGCGCGCTTCTCAAGCTCGGTCGATGTCTTCGCGAGGTTCTGGAGATGTTGGCGCAAGTAGTTGATAGTCTCGGCGGTCTTGCGGGGTGAGCGCGTGGAGGCAACGATGATGAGGTGGGAGAGGGGGTCGCGGGTCGGAGAGGTTAGGAATTCATCGATGAGGCGCTCGCAGGTTGCCAGTCCGAGGCCACTTGAAGAGTAGTGTCAGATGGGGTCGCGGATTCAGATAGTTGATGCGGAAGGATTTAAGGTAACATACGAATTGGAGCCAGTCACAAGGACGAATCGCTGGCTGGAACTGCCTGTCCAGGGTGGTAAGCCCATAGTGTCAGACTCAAGGGGGTGCCGATTGGTCCCGCGTCGACTCCTTTGGTGCGCAAAAGGAGGCAATTGTCCTTAGATTTGACGGAAAAGACAGCAGTGTAAGCTGGGTCTTGAGGGCGAAAGCTGTCGTATCTTTAGAGTTAAGTCGTGGTTGTCGAAATTAGAAGTTTTCCATGCTGGGGTCTGAATCGTCCCCCTGACTAACGCTCCCGTCAATTTTAGCTTATCGATGACGATGCCTGGACGTCTGTGCGCTGATGCTATCCACACCCATCAAGGTACTGAGAGCTTAAATTTACAGCCATAGCTGACCAAAGCCTGCCATGTCGTGTACAAATTTTTAGAGATTCATAAATTAGGGGGCATGTTTATCTTTTTATGTCCCAAATGTGCAACCTAGCCCACGGTACGGAGAGCGGTGGGCGAGGGTCAAACGAGGGCAAAACTCGGTTTCTGCAGGAAATGACCCCTCCACGCCGCATGTCCAGTTGCACAGCTGCTACTATGTGTGTGACCATTCATTGCTACTTTTACCCTACTCCAAAATAACATACTTATAATTAATATAGGTATATGATATACGCGAGGAATAAGAGTTTTGTATGGAGCGATCAAGAGGCTGGAACAAGATTACAAATAGGAACACGATAGAGTTGTGTTCGAACACAAAAGCACACTTACGACGACCCCCAGGAAGTGTTCATGCTGGCAGATTTAGGCGATGTCTATCGTCCGCATAACGACTCAAAAAATGACATTTTAGCTTATCAGATGGTGAATGTGCCAGGCATTATAGTTTGGAGCCACTATAGACCCCTGAAGGATCAGCACGGGGAACAGAGACACAGCTCAGAACAGGGAAACAGAGGGTTAATCAGATGTGATCAAGATATACATATCAAAGGGCTTCTGTCCAACCGGAACATAACTCTGACCAACAGAAATACTTGCCCGAGACATACGCTGCATAGGAAAAGAACGAAGAAGGAAGGTGGGGTTGATGCTCCAGGAGATGCTGTCGGCAGATGGGGAAGTAGAAGCGCACAGGTTGAAATGAGGATGCCAGCTTCACCTAGAGTCTTGGTCAAAACCGACACTCTCGACACTAGATCACTGAGTAGTGAGTAGTGAAGCCGAGGATATTGCGGCAATATCAAATTTTCGGCCAGTTTCTCGCAACACCATCTACGTCTGGCAGGCTCTACTGCGAATTTTGGGTTTTATGCGTTGAAATTATCTGCTGCGAGTCTCCGCCAAGATCAGCGTCTCCGGCGCGACACGGTCAAGTACTATGGTACAGCACCCCAAAACCCTCACTGCAGAAAAAAATCCGCATTTTGAAGCAATGCTGATCCTATCACGAGCAAAAGAAACCAAAAGAAGCAAATAAAACATCGTGATGAATGACCATTGGCGGTCCGCTGCTTTCCGCTCCGAAACATCCCTGTTGGTTGGGCGAAAACTAGGCAGGTACCGTAGTTGTACGGCACGGTAATCGAACGACTCCCCGCCACCGATCTTGCTGCTTACTTCCTATTCAGATGGAACCGAACGCCGCCCGGGTTCGTTCTCCACAGTGGGGTAAAATAACCCCTCGACACCGATCGCAATCATGACGATGGTAAATGTTCAAAATTTCTTCGTTGCTAATTCTTTGCGTGTAGCTTCAAGCGTTCAAACATCGCGCCGGCTTCGCAAACACGACAATAATGGCCGATGTCATCCACCTGCCAAATGGGCATAGCCTCAGCGTGGAACCAGTCTTTGGCGGCTTGTTCTTCAAGCCAAGCGAGTTGAACGTGCACAGCGCCGGATTCCCAAAGGGATGGACGATTATATTGCAGTCGGAAGAGCTCGTCGACACCGCTAGCTCCGCGGAGGGAGGCGACGCGCAGGACGCTGATAGCAAATCGACGCCGAAGAAACACCTTCATAAATTCGCGAAACCTACACTGCAAAACGATTGCCTATATATTAGCTCCATATCTTCTCCAAGCACAAATGACTTCAAGGAGCCGGCGAGCCCCTCGAGGCAGATCGCCATGATGCTATGGGCCACTCTGTACTGGTACTTTCACCAGACCGAGCCGTCGCCCTTTGTCACAACGGAGGCCTCGAAGAACACGCCGGACAACGGAAAACCGAAAGCCGACTGGCGTATCAAGATCAAGAGAGAAGGAGTTTTCCGTGGACGAAACCTGCTCCCCAAGCTTGAACGTATGGGCTTGATATACTCGGAGAACTCCACCGTAGGCGCAAGCAGCGAGAATGCTGAGGGTTGGGAGGAGATGTTCACATCCCGCCGCGCCTTTTGGCAACTCTCGCCGAGACTCTTCCTCTTCACCCGATCGCCAAATGCAAACCCACTGTCAATTCCAGGATCGCCTTACGGGAGTCCAGTTAGCTCGCCATCTCACAGCCAGACCACGTTTGAACATGGCACCACAGAGCTTCACGGTTTCACGACCAGTCCAGGGCCCCAAACTCTAATGGGGAAACCCCTCCCGGATCCTTATGCCTCGGGAAGCCACCTTCCAACTTACTATCCCCCACCTCCTCTCCAATACATAAATACAAATGGTGTGCGTCATCCCATCAGGCCAAAGCCTCCGCAGCAGGGCGAAACTTTTTACACGCGCTATATCTCTAGCCTGGGCGAGCAGCTAAGCTTCCGTGTTGCCAGCTTGAGTGACCAGCCTGTTGTATACAACGGTTTGGAGTCTTCGTCTAGCGTTGGAGTAATATCCTCGTCCTCGTCGACTCAAACGCCAGCACCAGAAGGAACCGACACCCGACAGATGACCGACCTCCAGCTTATCCACAAGTGGATGAATGACCCCCGCGTCTCCAAATCCTGGGGCTGCGATGGTCCCATCGAGGTCCAGGAGAAATTTCTGCGCGGTAACTTAGAATCCAAGCACTCCTTCCCTGTGATCGGGTGTTGGAACGGGCGGCCGTTTGGGTATTTTGAGCTTTACTGGGTGAAGGAGGACCTGCTGGGCAGGCTTCTTAATGCAGGCGAGGCGAAGGACTGGGATAGAGGTGTGCACGTAGTTGTTGGAGAGCAAGAATTTAGGGGCGCGCACCGACTGAGTAGATGGATCAGCGCGTTTGTCCATTATGCCTTGACTGCGGATTATAGGACCGAATGTTTGGTCCTAGAACCCCGCATCGATAATGAGAGGTATGTTATGATATCAATGCACCATAACCACGCAGACGAGAAGCTCACACTATATCCAGATTTATCAGGCAACTCGAAGATAACGGTTTTACGAGGGAGAAGCAAGTCGTATTTCCGCATAAGACATCGTGGTATTTGCGCTACAAGAGAGAGACGTTCGACGGGCCAGCATTATAATATAACGCCATATTTATTATATAGAGATACCTCTTCAATTCCATCTCCATCCAATTGTTCGATCCCAAGGTTATTAACTCACTTCTCGGTCTCAAATGCAGGTTGGCGCTCACCTACCCCGGAATTGGATGGCAGAAGGGCGGAGCGCGGCACTCCGTTCCAATTTAGAGTAGCTTCGGCCCTTCCCCAACTTCTCCAATTTTGGGTTAAACTGCATAGCCAGTTCTATTTTAGCCGCCCCTCCTCATCGAAGAGTTGCCCATGGTATTAACTGAAAACCGGCAGGATGTTAGCCCAGGTGCGCAGTAACAGCCTAACACAAGGTCTGGTATGTCCACCGTTGATCCATCCCCTTGGGTTCACCCATGACAGTTGACAGGTCTGTCCCTCCAAGTGCCAGGCGCGAAGGACATGGTTTTTGAACCGACCTATATAGCTATACATCCATGTAACCCCAGCATATTTACCCCGCACTAGCTACCAGGGTGGTAGAATTCGAGCTTCTTTTACGGACTACCCCACCAGTCTCAAAAATTAGATGAATTACAGCTTTGGCTCTCAGTGGAGGACGAACCGGAAATATTATTCCGACACCACGGCTAACATGTCTACTTCCGAGTGCGGCACGAAACCATGCGTTGGCGAGTTGGTGGGCTTATAAGTGCTCTATATCTGCAGTATTTTGACTGCTTAAACCAAACTCTCGTTGATCATGAATTCCCTCGGGTTTGGCGCGCTCCTCTTTGTAGGCCAGACACTGGCTCTTAATAATGGTTAGTCGAGAGCCGTGGGGTCTCTTACTGTCCGCTGACATCGATAAAGGCGTTGGGAAGCTACCCACAATGGGCTACGATACATACAATGCGTTCGAGAAAAACTATGACGGCGCACTGGCACTTGAGCAAGCCAGACTTATGAAGGAGTATGGGCTTGTAGATGCGGGTTATAATGTAAGTGCCGAGGGCATCCGTCAAAATGTGACACGGGGGCCAATCTGACTCTGGGTAGACATTCATCCTTGATGACTTTTACGCATTAGAGGACCGCAATGAAAAGGGTGAAATGATCCCTGACCCTGAGAAATTCCCGGATGGAATGTACGGACCCCCCAATACATAGGCCGCCCGTATCTAACTTGAGCGACTAGGTTGAAATGGTCCCAAAACTTGAATAAGTATGGTCTCTCCGCAAGCGCATATTCCTCGAATGGATATAAGACATGCGGTGGTTTACCGGGAGCCTATGGGCACGAACTGCAGGATCTCGAAACGTGGCGAAGCTGGGGATGGGGAGGAAAAGGCGCCATTGTCAAGTATGACAATTGCTACATCCCGTACGTATACAACCTGTTTGACGATGACGTTTCTTTTGTCCTGACGTGCTGAGTAGCTACGACAATGTCACGATGGAAAACGAGTATGGTCGGTACGAACGTATGCTCGAAGCCATCGAGACCCTGGCCAAGAAATACAAACACCCAAACAAGTTCATCTATTCCCTATGCCAATGGGGTTGGCAAGACCCTCACAATTGGGCTCCGCGCATATCTAACGCCTGGCGCATCGATGGTGACATCAGGCCTTACTGGTCCGCGATAGCGAATATCCTCCTCCTGGCGTCGACCTCTTATGGTGCCACAGACTTCTATCAGCATGGTGATATGGATATGCTGGAAGTTGGAAACTCTGGCCGTGGTACTCCTGTCGGAGACCTGACCGTTGCGGAACAGCGCACGCACTTCACAGCTTGGGCGCTCCTCAAGAGCCATCTTCTGATCGGAACGGATCTGCGCAACGCAACGAAAGACACCATTGAGATTCTTGGCAATAAGGAACTCATTGCTATCAACCAGGACCCTCATGAGGGGAAAGCCATTGCGCCGTTCCGTATCGGCCTTCAATCGGATTTCTCGCGCATCACCTACAATGAGACTTCACCGCCAGGATTCTGGGCTGGGACCTCCTCGTACGGTCCTGTGTTTATGATTATCAACACTCTGAACGAGACGCAGGAGATTTCGTTTGATTTGACTGAGAACTGGGCCATACGCGCTGGTCGACAGTACAAGGTGAGAGATATGTGGCTCCATGAAGATGTAGGTGTGGCAGTGAGGAATTGGACTGTAAAGCTGGGAGCTCACGATGTAGCGGCTTTGCTACTGAAGGATGCAGGCCCTGAGCCGAAGGAAACAGGGCCGCTACCATGCGCGAGCCCGTTTTTGGAATGGCAATGCACGGCAGCGAATGGAAGCTATATATTGAACGGGACTCACATCAAGTGGGGATTTTGAAAGGAGGGACACTTAAGGCCATGAATGACCATATGGCAGCCGTATAATACACGGAAATTAGGTTGCACATAGCTATATTACCTCCAGTGGACGGAGAAGATCCCATCATAGCAACATTCACTTCGTTGAACGGCACGTCAACTTGTCTAATACGTATAATAACAACAATCTAATGACGTGGGCAGACACGATCAAACATGGCTTCCAACCCAAACGCGCAACAACAACCAGACCCCAACTTAATCGTCGACGAAGAGCCATTCGCTCGTTGGAACGAACATAGGATCCGTTCTAGGCGCACCAATGCCATATAGGGCTGCGATGGAGGCATTCAATGCTGGTCTCCTGTCGCTGTTGCATCATTCTTGATTATTGTCGTCGCAAGTTGCTGTCACTGCCGTCGTTGCTTCTTGCTGTTACGCGTCGCTTTCACTGCCGTTATTTCCCACATATTCTGTAGTGACACGGACAAATTCGAGTAACCCCAGCCAAGCCCTTTACAGATGCCGCGCGGAGGAATGCTTATTTTCGCTTATGCACCTCCTCTAATCAGCAACATGGGATGCTTGAGTATGCGAACCTGACCTTCCACACTACCCAGACTTGCGAGTCTGAATCAACTCATCATGGACAAACTGAGTGACCTCCAGCGGATTCCGGTCGAAGTTTTTGACCGGGTTCTAGAACTGGTGCGTCCCATGGTTAATAATCCGAGGCTCGTCTTACTGACCAGCTTCGCAGCTACATGCCGATTCTGAGCTGGTTAGCCTGAGTCAGGTGTGCAGAGACATGAATGAGAGAGTGACTCCTCTCATATACTCGCATGTGGTAATAGACTTGAGCCCGCATCTTAATCTTGTCAGGGCGGAAGACATTGAAGAGGACGACGCAGATATGGACGTCACGATGAGCTTCAATCTGATGGCTGGTCTTGCAAATAATTATCGCCGTCAGTGTAGACATGTTCGAAAGTTGACTGTAAGAAATGGCTATTCAAAAGCTAGCACCAAAGGCACCCGTTGGGGGGTTCCTGGCAAAGGCACTTACTTCGATGTGAGCAGCCTTTCGATACATTCGCCTTGGGTTTGGGCAAATATGATATTGGGGATGACTATACCCCGGATGCCCCTGTTGTCTGACCTGGTGTAAGTCATTTCACAATCAAACTTACATGCCAGTACAAAGCACTACATTTTCCCTTTTTCTGTAGAAACTTTCGTATTGAAGAACACACAGATGGACTGCTGAAATGCCTCTCACTAATCAAATATTTGGTTGCCTGCCTCCGGGTCAACTGAAATCTTTGGTATACCGATTTGGCAGAGATTTTGAGTTTCATCTCACGATAGAATGGCCTTCGAAATTCACCCCAGGTCTTCGTGCGATGAAAAATCCCTCGCTTTCGTCTCTTACAATAATGGATATTCCATCGCACACAACCGATAATGGGTTCAGCTTTCTCGTTGATAATAGGGAAAGCCTCAAGGATCTCACACTGAAATTCACTGAAGATTTTTCCTTCGAGGACAAGCTCCTCAGCGTCGTCAATCCGATAATTGAACTACAAAGCAAATTGCGGCTTGAGTCTTTACATCTGCGGAACACGTCATGTCGCGGGCACCTAGGCTGGCTTGAGGCATTTGACTTCACTTGCATTCGAAAGTTTGTCATGTTTGAATCGGCTCCCCTTGGTCTTACCATGCCGACAGAGTTGTGGAACATCTTTCGTCGCACCGGCCAACGCTTTGAAAGTCTCATTACCGATTGTGAAAACGATGAATTCATTGAGTTCGTCGAGTCAACCCAGGGACTGGAGCAGTTGATGCTCTGTCATTCTTCAAGGTCGATCTACAATTTCCCAAAGTTGAACAATCATTTTGACACGCTTAAAAGCCTGTTTTTACCTCAGAATTATCCGTTTGAGCGGCAGTTGCCATACCATGAGGTAATTAGTATGGTTGAGAAATGCGAACAGCTTGAACAACTTTGTATCACTTTGGATTATACGAATCAGGTATCTACTCCTACTCTCGTTTTATATGTCAAACAATGCTGCTCGGAATTGAGATCCTGGGGTTTGATTTTATCAGCTAGCCATGGACTAAGATTATCCAGGAGCATATCTTCGGCATTCTTTCTGGGTTACAAAACCTGAAGCATTTATTTTTTGATCGACATGATGACCTGGCGTGTGGAGATGCTGTTGAACCTACTCCTGGATCTGCTCTGTTTATAAAGTCGTTTTGCGACTTCTGCAACGAAAAGAACGCCGCATTAGCTGTCTTGAGTCGGCTTGAGCTAATAGGATACTTCCGGACTCTCTGGACCATGAACTCCTCTGACCAAATAGATACAGAAAGAGATAGTAATCAGTTGGAGGAAATCGATAGGCCAGAACAACGTCCAAATGATTCTAGACCTCTAGTGACTAAAATTGCAGACAAGCATAATTGTGTGCCTGTCCAGATTGGCTGGGATGACCGCTTGGACGATGAGATGGTATTAGCATGTCATACCTGGGTGGTGGATTTGGAATGGGATGGCAAGCTTACGTCAAGGAACGGACCGGAATATACGAGCTGAACTCGTGACCATATACGTCGAGAAATACAGACTTGTTTCTATTTCCTTTTCAAATATTTTAACACCTCTTCCGAGCCATCAACCCCACGTACTGCTTGACTATGAATGCAGGGGGCGCACCAATCCCAACGCCACTTACTCTACTTGTGCGCTATCAGTCTCTGGCCAATACTTAGCTTCAGAATGCCAACCTCGATGCTGCAATGACGACGTGCAATACATGGCCGTAGCCCATCATAATAATTAACAGGAGCTTAGTTACTGTTTATAACATCATTAAATAGCAATGAACCGTGTGAAACGGTTTTTACGGCTGGATGTTGTTGATTTAGCACGTGATTGTTGGTCTCTAAAAATGATAACTCGCTCGGACCCCTGTCGGTGACAACTCAGCCATCCAACATATTTGGCCCCTAGAAATGTCTCCAAAATGCAGCTCATATCATAAGTTATAAGTCACATCAGGCCTCCTTGCATTGCATTTGAGTACATAGGCTCAGGAAGATCCATGCAGTGTTCCCTTCATTAAACAGTAATCACCTCGCTTCCACATATCACAAAATCAATTGCACAATGACGGACAGAACCCAAATCAAGGCACCGCCGACTGCCCATCTACAGCTCTCCAATATCGCAGTGCAGGTGCTGCAGCTTCAATCCAACAGCGAGTCACCGGAAACCCAGCTAGCGCTGTCCAATATAGCGACACAGCTACTGCAGCTACAGACAGACCCAGTATTCCGAGCAAGAGGCGGAGAAACACAAGCAAATCTCAGCCTTGGAGGAAAAATCCAAAACCCAGGCGCGGGAGATACGCACCCACAGCTCTCTTATTTCTTCTCTGCTATCCGAGTTGTACGCCGTCAGATCTAAGCAAGAGGGATCCTCGCTCCCCGTGCCGGCAAGGCCAGAAACTGCCCAAAACATGTCATCCCTTCACAGCCTTCCGGACGCAATTCGACAGAGGATATGGAGATACACATTCCCTGAGCCACAGATTGTTCAGCTGTTTGGGACTGAGCGTGTAGTGGGGCTGGCTTCCAAAATACCACTTGCCATGCACATCTGCCATGATTCCCGCCAGGTTGCGCGTTCCGTATACAGACAAATGAACATGAAGAACATCTCTGGCGGGCTCGACTCTGAGCTTGACATCCTGTACATCAGCACCGCGGTTAAATATTACTCACCAGTTGGCCTACTGTCTGACCTAGCGCATTGGTTCGAGTTGAAGGATATTCGGCACATCGCCTTCCAATATGAGCTTTGGAAAATAATGTGCGACGACAAGGAGGCGCTCGGTAGGTTTCTTGGGAAGCTAGAGAGATTGCAGGAACTCATTATTGTAATTGACGATGAAGTCCCAGCAACGCCGGCCAGGCGAAAACGGCACGTGGAGTTCGTCCACTGCGGGAACAGCGTTCGCGAGGTGATTGTGGGGATGGTTTCTCGTACCTTGGTGGATTTCGGAAAGGATTCGCTGCTATCAAAAATTAGGTATCGGAAAGCCGTACGACATCCGGCTCCAGCGTATCCCTCAAAGACAGCACTAGGAATCGATTCCTAGCTCACATTGAATCGCACAGCGAGTCCAGTCGGACAATTCGCCTCGGGGTGACGTTTTATGGAATATGGCAGATATGATATGTATCCGTTGGTTCGCGGCTGCCCTGAAGCTAAAAACGCGATCTCGGGACCAAGATCGCGCTGATTGCTATCGAGTCTATCCAGAAGGATGTCCATCTCATGTATCGTAAAAGTATCGCTATGTGCAGAGAGGGTATTCGAGAGTTTATTCCTATCCACTTGTATCAGCATGGTTGTTCCATATTTTCATAGATAGTAGCAGTAACAGAGATAGGCATCTTCATCCTATCTATCACCATCACCACCGACCGCATGTGATTCCCAGATAAACCACAACCACCAACCCACCGTAACCTTGGGAGCCAGCCTCACTCCACCCACCAAACGCGGTCCTCAAACAAAACCGCCGCAACCCTCACATGTGCCGACGGGAGATCGCCCAAACACAACCACCAAACAAACACATCTCTCTCTCAGCTCGCGTAGGAACACGGATATGCGGACCAGATAACGCGAAACACCTCGCGGCCACGAAAGCGGGTAAGGCAGATAGATCAACACCCACGATCATCCATCGCGGCGCAAGAAACCGAGACGTCGCGCGACGATTATGGTAACCGTCGCGAGCGCGCGCATGTCGACCCGCTGACTCGCGACGACGATCCGGCGAGCCCGTCGCCCTCGCCTCGGGGGCTATACCTCGGTATCCCGTACTCGCATCGTATCGCTCTCTCCTATCCCATGCATGCGATGAATGACAACATCCATCGCGCGCCCCATCGCCCCCCACGGCTCAGTCGCGGCGATGCAAGCCACAGGGGCGGG
>JPJW01000068.1:0-13027 GCA_000750755.1 Pseudogymnoascus sp. VKM F-4513 (FW-928)
GGGAAGGGCCGTTGGTCACAGCATTTCCATGCTCTCAGGAACGTGGGAAAGCGGGGTTTGGAGGTGTGAACGAGGCTCAATACTCTGATGAAGCATCGGCCGCGAGGATGTTGAGCTGGACAATGCTTTTACTGACAGGAATAACGTAATTCAGGAATATTTTGAGGGCTATCTCTTATCGCACGTGACAACAATTTTAACCTGTGGGGGATATTGTTTTTGTCTGAGGCAGATACAGCAGACTTGGGGCAGAATAAAGGCGGTATAATTGGGCAGAAATCTTTTTTGAGGAGGCTAGGGAAGACGCTTGTCGTTCTCAGTTCGTGTGTGGATGCTCGTACCTGTTGTACCCTACGGCTAGTCTTAATTTAGTATCCACTAGGATAATACTTCGGGGAGTACTTGCTACGCCGGTCACTCCTCACTCCAACAACAAAAGATAATCATGCATCTTTCTATATCTATACTCGGTACAAATATAGCATGGAAGGCGACGAGAAAGGCAGCTAGTTAGTACGGCTTATGCGACCGGTACAGCTTAGCAATGCGTTCTTATTGTTTCTGCTTATGCCTTCAAAAATGTAAGGTGGTACAGCATGGCTCGAGCCGCAGCGAGAAGAGACCGAGACCGAGACATGCTACGAGAGTACCGTAGAGTCATAAAGGGTCGATGGGTCACGGTAGCTGCTGTGTTCAGTGCTGCTGTGAGTCTGGTCTGCGACAAGGTTTCTCCGCCGCCTCGTTTCCATTTGGACAAACTAATGCGAATCATGCATAAACGTGGGGTTCGAGGGCATGGGTAGTTGGCCCTGTGTTTCCCAGCTGTACGGAGTAAGTATGATATGTTGTTTTTAATTGCACCGATGCAGGAACTCTATTGTATGTACATATCTTATAGACGGGGCGATATATATGGGACGATACAGTGAGTAGTATTGCAGTTGCAGGAACCATAGCGGATATCATATATATGGAGTAGTACAAAAAACTACTCGATATGATACATTATCACATTCAGTATACTCGGTTCGTTACTACGGAGTACGAGTACGCTCTAGCTAGATATTACTATGCTCACTCGGCCTATTACTACCCCCCGGATATTACTTACTATATGTTAAGTGCCATGTTAAGTGCTATAAGTGCTACTACTACACTACATACGATCTACCTAAGCATAAGACCAGAATCATTGGAAAGGGGGTAGGTGCGTGCCAAGGGACTGTCCTCAGACATGGTGCATGTAGGACAATATGTGTTCTGGAGCTAGAGTTTGTCCTCCAACCAGAGGGCGCGGGTAAAACAGTTTATAGACAGAAACAGGAAGGAGAAACCGCCGGCCTACTCTAGAATGTCGAATGTCCTTTTCCCTCTTCTAGACGCAGACGCAGACGCGTTGGTTGTAATTATAGTCTGCAGTCACCATAGTCACCGTAGTTGCCGGTGTTTAGTTTCTCATGAGATACAAGCACACATGGTACCATCCCTCGCACCATCGATGTACCTAGCCCTGCACCCAAGCCTACAAGTCTGCACCCAAATTCGTGCCGATATCCCCGTTGGCCGCCTGAACCGCCTTAGTGCATCGCCAATCGTACTGGTGACAGGCCTGCTTCAAAGCTAAAATCGCCAAATTCCTTGGATTCCCCCCCAAAAGTCTTCCATGTCGTTCAATGTACTATGTACTCCCGTACTCTAAACTGACTCCAACCTACCACTAACGTCTGACTTTATCCTTTTTAGTCCTCGTTGATCGACACATACCCCAACAACCAAAACCGACTCCATCGAACTCGTACCTCTCTTCCTTTCTCCGAAAAACATAAACCAACAACACCCCAACTGATCGCAACTTAGCCCAGCGCAAAATCGATTCTTCATCCCATCACAACTGTTCTCTATATACGGTCTTGGTTTGTGAGTTCCAGTGTCGACAACTGAACCACATTACTCGGGGAATTCCTAGCCAAGCAATTCACCAGTCCCCCTTCGCCGGGACATCCGTCCTCAAAGTTCTACAGCCTCACCCTCAGCCTCAGCTGTCCAGCCGGGTCCACGGCTCTATTCCACCTTCAGCCTGCCGGAGTTGATAGTTGCCCCGAAACCCGCTATTGAGGACCGCAGTCTCTCGCTGCCTCGCAGTCCACTTGCAGGCGGCGGCACGCCAACGATACCCTTCGCCTGATGCCTCACTCCACCCCAGGGGCAGTTGTCGACAATGAAGTTTCGGGTATGGGCTCACTGTGGCGTCTTGGTGTCCTGTTAGCTAATTCCATCATAGATAGTTTAAGGCGACAATCCCAGCTCTCGTCCATTGGGAAAGCTGCGATCATGAGTAATGTAGTCTCCGTGGACACTCCAAATGATAGCAACTCCAACAAAGAGACGAGCGAAATTAAACCAACGTCCCATGGCGTAGTACCAGCAACATCTATTCCTCACGGCCTAGTGCCGGCACTGTCAGTAGCCCAGGGGTTGGTGCCGGCACCATCTATTCCCCATGGACTGGTACCACCGATACCTATTCCCCATGCGCGTGTCCATCACACGATTCCAAACGGCCATGGCTTTGGTTCTCAGGATGGTGGGAGTCTTACCCCAAGCGATGCTTCTGGCGGTAGTGCTCCATCAACAGCGCCCGGCAGTCCTCATCTGTGAGTCATCACCCAGAAGCCACATGGCATTCCCGGGCTTGTATGAGTGTTCCTGGCTAACAAGTTACAGCATGCCAATTAGACAAAACTCTGGGTCGAGCACTCCCCGGACACGGCCACCTGCGACAACGCTTAATATTCCTGGGATGACACGGTCCAGGGTTTCTCCCGATGGTCGTATTGCAGAGCGAGATGTGGCATCCAAGCTGGTGATTATTATGGTCGGTCTGCCCGCAAGAGGAAAATCGTATATCACCAAGAAGATACAACGATATCTCTCATGGCAGCAGCACAACAGTCAAATCTTCAACGTTGGCAATCGACGACGAGTGGCAGCCGGTGCCCAACCAGGATCGTCAAACATTACAGCCCAGACCCAGCCGCGAACAACGGCGGTGGCAAACACGGATGCTCGCCCAGAGACTGCCACGGCTTCTAGCACGATGGACGGACCCACTCAGGCTGCACATATACTTCTCAACGGAGTAGAATCTGGCCAAAACCAAGAGTCGGCTTCCCGTGATCATTCGCAAGAGCCACCTCAGCCCAAGGCGCCAGCGGAGCCCTTGGACCAGAGCGCAGAGTTCTTCGACCCCTCTAACGCACGAGCGGCTCAAGTGCGAGAGCAGGTGGCCATCTCTACACTCGACGAGCTGCTCGACTATCTTCTACTTCAAGGCGGATCGGCCGGCATTTTAGATGCAACGAATAGCACTATCGAACGACGAAAGCTGTTATTCAATCGCGTTAAGGAGCGCGATTCTAAACTTGGCATACTTTTCATCGAAAGTATCTGCGAAGATCAAGGGGTAGGGACGTCGAATCGTTTGCAATGCTTACGCTAACCTTATTACTGTAGCTCCTGGAAGCAAATATGCGACTAAAGCTATCGGGGCCCGACTATAAAGGCAAGGATCCAGTGACGTCCTTGCAAGATTTTAGAAAACGAGTGGCAGCATACGAAAGCGCATATGTCCCGCTCGGCGACTACGAAGAAAAAAATGGCATCCAATATATAAAGGTGAGGATCTGTTTAGCTAAAACACAGCAAAGAATAGCACTAACCTGTGCCAGATGATTGATGTTGGACGAAAAGTCGTACACCACCAACTGAAGGGATTCCTAAGTGGGGGTATTGCCTCGTATCTAACCACGTTCAACCTTGCCCCGAGACAGATCTGGATTACCCGCCATGGAGAATCGTATGATAATAGGGAAGGAAAGCTCGGCGGAAACTCCGATATCACCCCAGAGGGCCGAGCTTATGGTGCTGTCCTGTACAATTTCATGACCCAAAAACGAAAGGATTGGCTAGTTGAGCAAAAGGACAAGATCCTGTCTTCCAGCTTTCCACCACAGCCTGGAGACAACACACCTCCCTACCCGGAAAGTCGCCTGGGCGAGCTCGATGAAAAGAACTTCTGTATCTGGACATCCATGTTGAAGAGAAGCATTCAAACGGCGGAGGATTTTGAGGCTGACGATGATTATGACGTTAAGAACTGGGAGATGCTGAATGAGCTGAACGCGGGTGATTTTGAACGACTCACGTATGAGAAAATAGAACAAAATTTTCCGCTCGAATTCAACAAACGGAAGCAGGATAAGCTGCATTACATCTATCCTGGAGTAGGAGGAGAAGGCTACCTTCAGGTTATCAGTCGACTTCGAGATATGGTGAGAGAGATTGAGAGAATTACCGACCATGTCCTCATCATTGGACATCGTTCCATTGCTCGCGTCCTCATGGCTTACTTCATGGATCTCACCCGAAACGATATCGCCGATCTCGATGTTCCCCTTGGGATGTTATTTGTCATCGAGCCAAAGCCTTACGGCGTGGACTTCCACGCATACAAATATAATGAGCAGAGTCAGTGGTTTGATGAAGTGAAGGACTATAAACCTCACAAGGAAACCCGTAAGGGGAACTAGTCGGCTTTGCGTTGACCAAATGAGTGTTCGATTACCACGCAGGGAGGGAGTCGCTGTTGGAGTTATTGTATGGTTTATTGCGTGGAGTTACGGGCTGTTTGGGAGTAATGTAACGCGCACACATGAGGGCACACATGGGAGGGGCTTGTTTTTCACAATAACTTAGATTTTGGAGTTCGGAAGTAATGCGAATTGGGTAATATCAAACGATTCATATATATATGGCCATGTTAATTACCCCTGTGTTACGTCCATATTGTTAGGGAATACCCCGAGAATACCTAGAACAATATACATGTTGGAGTTTATAAACCAGCCTAAGACTACTGCAATTGTGGGCGTTCCACTTTTGCATAGTTCAATGGTTTCGACAATACACGAGTTAAGTAGACGGTAGATTCATGAAGCAATCGCTTCATGTTTCATGATATGATGGTTCGTCAGTTAGTGTTTAAATATTCTACGACAGATGCAGGCACCAGTATAAGCGCACTTCAAGAATACCAAAGTCTGAAGACTCACCTATGTCATGATAAAATAAGCTACAATTCAACTAGTTTTGAATAATATTAGCATATGCTACCTGCTTCCTTACATTGTTTGTCTACTTACGGTGATCTAATCAAGTCATGTGCATAAATTATGTTCTATGCACAGTTAAACCATAGTAATTAGTATATACGACTAAAGAGTCACCCAGAATATTGAAAAGGGCCAAACTACCACCCTTACTTTTTCAAAAATGACTAAACTACCACTCTGTGATTTTCTACCATCACATCACATAATTTAATCATGTAAGAAGATGTTATTAGAATTTACAAATCAGCTTAAGACTACTGCAATTGTGACAGTTCCACTTTTGCATAGTTTAACGTAGGTCGTGGCGTACTGTCGCTAATAGTATACTGTTGCTAGTGGGGTTGGGGCCACCCCATCAACAGCTTCAAAAAAAAATTCAATTCTGACTATTTTACACAAAATGGTCCGAAAAAGGTGTAAATAAGCATAAGAACAAGATATTGCGATACAAAAAGCTGTATTAGCTATTTAATTAAATCAGTATAAGTCTGTGTACGCAGCAGGGAAGGCTTTAGGGCTTCCTATTCGATCAATTTAACGGCAGCTTCAAGGAACACTAACGCGATTAAAGGCACGATAACAATAGCAACTTCTATTAAAGAACGGCTAATATCTGAACTGCCACCCAAAATTCAAATAATATCTGGTCTGCCACCCGACTGTTTCATAATATCTGGATTGCCACTGTGCGGGTTTTCTGCCATCACATGACACAGAAGATCATGTGATAAAGTTCAAATTTAGTAATATGCAATTTCTAATAGGTTCTAATTGTGTACGCTGGCTCTATTACCACATCAGTACTAGTCTTAAGACACTATACTAAGATTTTAAATATGTCATGTGATGAAAAAAGTCATGTGTGATAATAACATGGATCACGTGCCTTGATCTCGGTATCTGAAAATACCATGATTAAGGTCATGTCACATTTTTCTACTACTAACGTAGGTCATGGCGTAAGCGGCTACATGGCGTAAGCGGCTATTCTAAATCCCCCACCAAAATCTAAGCCCAATCCACTAAACCACCAGCTTAGAAAATCGAAAATAAGTCAATAATTACAATGCCAATTCATCTAAATCACTGTCATACAGCTCTCCATCGCTCTCTTCGTCCATTTCCTCAATTATAGGGCGGTAATTTAGTCGTGGTGTTGTTCTAGGTCTCTGTGAAGCTGTTGCTGTTGCTTCTTCAGCTTCTGCAACTTGCGACTGTAATTCCTCTGTAGATATGTGGAATTGACCCTTTAAAACTGCTCTTTTACCCTTATTTTAAGCTCTTCTTTTCTGAATAATTGACCGTAGGTTCTCTATCTCTCTTTGTTGAAGGATATTGCGGGTATTTAGTCGCTCTGTTTCATCTACAAGCTTGTGGATGTATCACTTTATAGGAGTATCTAGAATGCCACGACTTATCGTAGTAGAGAGATGTGTATTTGCTTTGTGAAGTGTCTGATGGGGGTGATACGGACCCGCTATGGATAAGAGGACGAGAACAGGGGTGGTAATAAGCGAGTCGGGGCCGCTCCGGATATTAGAAGGGTAGCTCTTCAAAGACTACTCCCTATCTTTTTTGTATCTTTCGTAATAGACCTAAAGGATTGCATCCGCATACCCTCCGACTCGCACTCCCATATGCTACTACCGTGAGAGCTGGTGCCCTGTGTCCTTACATTATACAAAAAAGATCACGCCTGCTGGGGACGGCCGTACTCAAATAATATCCCACACTAGAACGACTTAGGAGAACTATCGATTCCCCACCGACTGCGACTCGGTGCTGCTTCGAAGACAAGACCTAACGACTTCAAATAGCCGTGATCCCCGAGATCTCACGGACAGCCAGTAGATTAGGGTTTGATCCTCTAGAACAAGCTGGTAAAGTCGCTGACATGTCGGTGCCAAGTAGGATACGAGATCCTAA
Source organism: Pseudogymnoascus sp. VKM F-4513 (FW-928) (assembly GCA_000750755.1). Classification (NCBI taxonomy): domain Eukaryota; kingdom Fungi; phylum Ascomycota; class Leotiomycetes; order Thelebolales; family Thelebolaceae; genus Pseudogymnoascus; species Pseudogymnoascus sp. VKM F-4513 (FW-928). The sequence goes on from JPJW01000068.1 coordinate 7,098, forward strand.
ATAACCCCCTCAAATACAGAGGATAACTGTGAACAAGAGTGTTGAGAGCTACGTGCTACCCGGAACTCAAACTCTTCTCTGTATCGACTGCGACTCGACACGCCCTCGAATCAGGATGCAGAAGAAACCCGCATCGAACACCCACCAAGACAATGATAGTTAACTGTTGAGGATGGTAACCTAACAAACCACAGCAGCCGCTACAACCGCTATGCTACCCGAAGACGTTCCGGACCGTATAGCGAACCTAGAGGTACAGATGCAAGAGATCAAGGACATGATCGCTACCCTAGCAGCAACTTAGTCCAGAGTCCTGTCTACGCCTCCGTCGAATTGACCTGTCCTGACTGTGGAGCAGGACGAGGCACAACCCCAGCCTGACCACTTGGAAATTCACAGGAACACCCCCGAGGCGATGCGACTGTCGCTAGCACGGAGCTCTCGATATCCATCCATCCCTCCGCTCTTGAGGCTCCCCACTGAAGACAGTCCGGCTCAATACCGCAAGTCCACCATCTCTGAGAAAATCACCCCCCTGAGCGACGGCGCAGAGCATACCTTCCTCTAGTGGAGCGCCTCGATTCGGGACCGACTCTTGGTCAACGAAGACTATTACCTGACCGACGTCTCTAGGAGAGCATTGATATAGGGAACTACGACCGGTCTGGCAAAAACATACCTAGAGCCCTAATACCTGTTGGCTACGCATGGGTTCCGTAGCGCTAATGAAATAATGGACCTACTTAGCTCATACTTCCTTACTAGGAACGAAACGGAATAGGCCCGAAACCTCTTCGACGACATAAAGATGGGAGAAAAGGACCACGCCAACGAGACCTTCTCCGATTTCAAGGCTCGATTCCAGAGCGCTGCTATCACCGGACAGGTCACTGAGTTGGAGTGGTTCTAGTATATGTAGAACAAGTTGACTCCCTAGTTCCGCAGCTGCGTCGTGGTCATCAAGAACCAATGGAGGGGAGACTACCATACTATGGTTAGGGAACTTACTGTGTTCGACCAGGAACGGCACTATAACAACGAATTGAACCCTCTAGTGGGATCGATGAAGACCACCGCGACCAGGGCTACGGTCTAGTATAAAACAGCAACCCTAAGGCCAAGCCGAACCTCTCCTACACTGTTCAATCGGACTTTGGTCCTTAACGCCCCTAAGCTAGATATCACAGGGCGTGTGCGGACCCTAGCCACAACCGCTTCGGGCAACTGCTTCAAGTGCGGCAAGCCTAGCCACTTCCAGGACAAGTGCCTACTCAACGCAACAGTTAAGGAAATCGACCGCGAAGCCCCTAAGTCAGAGGAACAATAGGAAGAGGTAGTTGAACTCTAGTTGGATGTGTCCCTGGAGGAAAACGACAAGGCCTAGGGAAAGGCTCCTTCCTAGGTCTATGCAAATGTGACCTGCAAGGACTCGACCTACGAGAACTCTTAGGTAGAACCTAGTTCTTAGTCGACATAACTCTGAGTATAAACGGACTCAGAGTACAAACGAAGTCCCTAGTAGACATAGGAGCAAATGGCTACCTTGTCATTAATAAGCCTTTTGCTAGGCGACTGTCGAAAGCGCTTTAGAGCCCTATATAGAAACTACCCTACTCTGTACCCATACGTGGATTTTAGCGAAAGATCTAAACCCACGTATTAGAGTATATTCGGTTGCACTTAACAGTTGAAGGACACCGAATATATAACTGCCCTTTTGTGCTCCTGGACCTTGGAGCACAAGACGTTATTATTGGGAAGAAGCTTTTTAGCTGATTCCAAATACTACTTGACTCTGCAAAGAGCTAGTTAGTATGGCTAAAGGAGTACCTGCCTACTCCTAGCTAGAGCAAGGAGATTACCTTGCCCTACTATTCGCAAGAAATGACAATTAGACACCTGTTACACTAGTCAGATGCGAATTGTAGGGACGACGCTATCCACTGTGACAAGAGACGCTGCGAAGGCGGACGCTCGATAGCGATGAAAGTAATAACTGCCTATTATGACGCTATCACAATCACCCTACCGAGTGTGACCTAGGACCTAGTAAACACCCTCCTAAGTCACAACACCCTAACGCTAAGCTTTGCGCCTGTGCAAATTTGCGAAATTAGCGCTAATGCCTTTTATTATGAAATAATGCGAAGCGACTCCGAGTTCTTCTAGACAAGTATTTACGAGATTGATTAGATTATACGAGGGCACGAAACAGGAGAGGATGACGAGACACTTCAGCTTATAGAAGAGAAGCTCCTAGGAATGCACTGAGACTATGTTAATGTCTTTTCCAAGTTAGCATCTAATCGTCTTCCTCTCTATCGTATATATGACTACAAAATACAGCTCGAGGCACCCTTGCCTAACGCTTTCTCGCCGCTCTACCGACAAGGCACTGAGGAGCTTAAGGCTACTAAGCAATACTTGCTAGAAAACCTAGAGAAAGGCTTTATCGTTAATAGCAACAGTCCTTTCGCCTCTCCGATCCTCTTTGTAAAGAAGGCGGACAGCAAACTGAGATTTTGCATTGATTATTAGAAGCTGAACAGACTTACCTACAACGACCCTTACCTAATCCTGTATATTAACGAGCTATTAGGACGGGTAGCCAAAGCGAAAGTCTTCATAAAGCTGGACATTAGACAAGCCTTCTATCGTATATGAGTGCATCCTAACTCTGAAGAGTATACTACGTTTCGGACGCGCTATGGTTTGTACAAGTGCAAGGTGTTGCCGTTTGGCCTGTTGAACAGGCCCGCAACGTATCAGCGCTATATAAACGACATGCTAATATAATACTTAGATGACTTTTATACTACTTACCTCGATGATATCCTCATCTACTCTAAGGACCCTACAGAACATGTCGAACACGTATATAAGGTCTTGCAACAACTCTGCGAAGCGGGGTTGTAAGCTGACATTAAGAAATGCAAGTTCAATGTTACTAGGACAAAGTACTTGGGCTACATCCTAACTACCTCTAGTGTCAAGGCGGACCCTGACAAGATTAAACCCCTTTGTAATTGGATCCGACTAACTACTGTTATAGGTGTGAAATCCTACCTTGGATTTTGTGGCTTCTACTAACAATTTATTCAGGATTTCGGCAAGATAGCCAAGCCACTTACGACCATTACTAGTCCCTCAGAGCTGTTTCTGTAGACAGACGCTTGTAAGACGGCCTTTGAGGAGTTACAACGATAGCTCTTAACGGTGCAGGCACTTTACTACTTCGACCCCAAATTGCCTACAAAGCTAGAGACGGATTTATCAGACGGGGTAGTGGCTAGCGTACTTTTGTAGGAACACCCTGATAAGCGATGGTACCCTGTAAGCTTCTATAGTCACGTCCTTACTAGCCACAAGATTAATTAGGAGATCTACGACAAGGAGCTCTTTGTAATTGTAAAAGCCTTTATGAAATAGCGACCCGAGTTGGCCTTAGTACGACACCGAGTTGACGTTTACACCAACCATCGATCACTCGAATACTTTATGTCAACGAAGGTTCTCACTGCGAAGCAGGTCCGGTGGATAGAACTGCTCTCTGACTTCAACTTCTGCATCACCTACACTGTAGGTAAGAATAACTAGAAGGCGGATATCCTAAGCTGAAGAGACCAAGACCTAGTTGCGCAACAGAGGGTCAAGCTGGACAGTAGGGCGAGAATACTACTAGGCCCGGCACAACTACACCCCCGAATCAGCGCCGAGCTAGCAGACAATTACGTCGCCGCCATTAATGCGATCGACGCAACCCCTACTACCTTGCCACTTAACCTCATTGTGGCCCTATGTAGGGACAACGAGAAGTCGTTCGCTGAGGTGAGAGCGAAACGACCCCTACTAGACGGCTACGGGTTGGACGAACAACTCCTTTTATATAAAGGCTGGTTGTGTGTGAACTGTCACACCGAGCTCTATACGAAACTCATCTGCGAAGCGCACGATTAAGTGTTGGTAGCGCACCCTAGTGGCAAGAAGACTTACTAACTACTCGCGCTAAAATATTACTGGGTCGGGATGGAAGCGGACTGCTTGCGGTATGTACGCAACTGTATATCGTGCTAACTCTTATGCACTAATGTTACTAAGCAACAAGGATTCCTACACCTGCTACCCGTGCCCGAGTACCCTATGCAACACCTAACAATGGACTTCAAGGAGTTCCTGAAAGACAAGCACGGATTTGACAGCATTTTGGTGTTTATGGACAGACTCGGCAAGAGTTCGGTGACCATACCGTGTCACAAGACAATCGACGCACGCTAGATGGCACAGCTCTTCATTGAATAGATATATCGATTCGGACATACTCCGGAGTTGATTATTAGTGACTGCGGACCACAGTTCGTATCCTCATTCTAGTAGGAATTCTGCCGGATTATTAGCATCAAGGTGAAACTCTCAACTGCCTACTATAAGTAGACCAATAGACAAACGGAGATCATGAACCGATATATCAACTAGAGACTGAGGCCTTTTGTATCCTACTACTAGGATAACTGGAGTGAGCTCATCCCCATCATAGACCGGGTCTAGATGACTCTCCCCTATACGTCCATTAGGATGACCCCCTACCAACTCAAATACAGAACAGATCTGCGTACTAGCTAGGACTAGAACACCCCTAATAGGAACTCCCCCTGTAAGACGCTAAACTAGACAGAAGCTAAGGCGATTGCTAACTAAATGCACGCTGCATAGGCTTATGCTAAGGGAAACATGACCAAGGCACAAGGAGAAATGTCCAAATACGCCAATCGCCACCGAAGAGCTGTCGACTAGGATGTGGGAGATAAGGTCTACCTCTCTACTAAGAACCTCAAGAACTCGCGCCCTAGCCGCAAGCTAGGCCCCTAATGGGTCGGACTATATGCGGTACTAGAACGGGTAGGGCACTCATTCTGATTAGAATTACCCGCCGGTTCTTAGATACACGATGTCTTCGCACCAGATGTTCTCATCAAAGCACTGAATAACCCCTTACCTGGACAAGCTCTACTAGAACCTAGTGGCGAGATGATTGACAGCTAAGAGGAATGGTAAGTGGAGAAAATCCTCGCTGTAAGGATCCGACGGAGACAAATCCAATACCAAGTTAGTTAGGTCGGATATAATCCAGACCCGGAGTGGTACCTAGCAGCAAATTTCAAGAATTCCCCCTACAAGGTCCGCGACTTCCACGCGGAATATCTAGATTTACCAGGACTACCTCGGGACTTACCCGGATGGCTTACGGAGTAGGAGAGGGGGGAGACAAGCTACAATCACGAAGGGAACGGTAAGGCAAGGAAGAAAACAGAGTCGTTGTTACCTACGACTCGAAACTAAATACCCTCTAAGCCAGGGCACCCTCAGCACTGCAGCCCTTGCGGAGGCCACCCTTCCTAAACGTCTCACTAGCGTCGCAACAAGCGGCTACTACCGTAAGAGACGAAGGGTCGAAGTGACCCCATGCGAAAGACCACGCCTGAGTTCCCTCTAGTACAGGGCCTGCTCCCTTAGGAGTCCGCCCTGTAGGACGCCCCAAACTCCTCCTCTCCTCCCTTCTCACCCCCCCTTCCTCCAGCCGGAGCCGGGACTAGGGCCGGGGCCGGGGCAGGCTTAGGGAAGCTGGTGGGCAGCTTGCCCACCGCGACCACCAAGTCCGCCAGGGCGCCCGGGACCTCCTTCTAGTCCCGGCGGAGCTAGCGAAGCTCCACTACCACTTTCTATCCCGAGTCAGTACCGAACACTACACACGCGAACGACAAAGGGAAAACTTACCTCCAAACCGCCAGTAACAGCGGCGCGCAGGGCGCAGGTCTCCTCGTAGGAGTCACGAGCCGCTGCGGAGGCGAACTTGGGGACGGATTGGGCCGCTAGGAGGGCAACCCGATCCACCTCCGCGGCAGCGGCGACGATGTCGTCAGCGACGGGGGGGG
>JPJW01000069.1:0-35927 GCA_000750755.1 Pseudogymnoascus sp. VKM F-4513 (FW-928)
GGGGGGGGTCGCGTCTTCAGCGGCCACGAGGGCCGCAAACTCCTCCCCAAGGAACCAAGGGAGCTATTCCCCACGAACGTCAGCTACAGCCGACCAACCCAAGCACCGAACTCCACAAGGAAACTCACCGGGACGCAGGGCGCATGCTACACAGTGCAGTACTTGCACTTAGAGGAGGTCGAGGACCACCCACATTCGTAGGAGTGATCCCCACGAGTCTTTGCCCGAAGGCAGCGCAGACAGAGGACGCAGAACGCCTCTGGTAAAGCCCCGGAGGGCACAGGGACAGGCATTTCGAATTTCGGATTCTAAAAATCCCGTCAGCCCAGCCCAAGTTATCACCACCGCGCCAAACGCGCTCCTAACCACCTACCGGACAGATTGATTGTTTGAATAATCTAAACAATCAATTAGTAACAGCTAGACAGGCGGAGGAAGGGCCACTTACCTGGCTCAGGGGCGGGGGTCTTGATCGTATCGTTGTTGTGAAGGAAAAGGAAGGATTCGGGGCGAGCTGCGAATTCATATCATGAATTCCAACAAAGGAATCCTAATCGGGTTAGCCCTACCCGCTCCCTTACAACATATACGCCAACCTAGGGTCAGACCAGATTCGGACCCTACTCAAGATTAAGTGGAATGCCGCTAAATTCCTTATGGGCGACTTTCCCATTCCACCGCTCACCCCATCACTTCCCCACAAAGCGCCCTAAGCCTTTTAGACCCCTCGGACCTGTCCTAGACGCAACCCGGCACATCATCGATAAAGCCGCAACTCTTACCAATGTACTGTTTGCGTCACATTACCTAATAGGATTCTCTCTCTTCTATAGGAGGAACAAAGACGACACCTTCGTGTCCCCCTCGGGTACGCTATAGACTATACCCGGGCTACGTGCCTTGCGGACACGGCACTCTCTAAGGAAGGGGGTAGTGTAAGGATGTCTCCTTACCTTACTCTAAGCTGTTACAGTCGTCATGTGTAAGGAACGAGAGTCGGGGGTGATACAGACCCGCTATGGATAAGAGGACGAGAACAGGGGTGGTAATAAGCGAGTCAGGGCCGCTCCGGATATTAGAAGGGTAGCTCTTCAAAGACTACTCCCTATCTTTTTTGTATCTTTTGTAATAGACCTAAAGGATTGTATCCGTATACCCTCCGACTCGCACTCCTATATGCTACTACTGTGAGAGCTGGTGCCCTATGTCCTTACAATAATTAACCGTAGGTTCTCTCTGTCTCTCTTTGTTAAAGGATATTGTGGGTATTTAGTCGCTCTGTTTCATCTGCAAGCTTGTAGATGTATCGCTTTGTAGGAGTATCTAGAATGCCGCGACTTATCGTAGTAGAGAGATATATATTTGCTTTGTGAAGTGTCTGAAAATTAGGTGGGCTAGAATTCAAAAATACTTTCTTAAAAATGTCATGCTCTGTAGGAGTATGTGGCCGTTCTATCGCTACGTCTGTTGTTAGGAGCATAGCTGCTTGTATAATAGTCTGTGGCTAGAACAGCTGTAGACTACTCACTCTCTAAGTAGAATTAATATTTGAATTTGAAAATGCTGCTGCTCTTGCTTGTATGTATGCTTCTATCTACTCTGCTTTCTGTATGCGTAGGAGTTGCGCCTCATTTAAGTGAGAGAGGGCAGTTGTAAGGTGTTTTTTCAAAGGTCTAAAAATTACAACATTAAGTGGTTAAAGCATATGAGAGGTATAAGGAGGTAGTATAAGGAGCGATATGTAATTCTATATATAGTAGGATATAAAGCTCCTGCTTATATGGCTGTTATAGCCGTTGCAAATAAGGAGCCTTTGTTATAGTTTTCTATTTAAAAGTGTTACTTTTGCTCTTATAGAAGGCTTAAAAACACGTTTTAGCTACTCTAATCTATAAAGATTGCTTGTCTATCCCTTTGTATTTATAGAGAAGTGCCATTTTTATATAACGTCCTTTAGGATCTAGCTCTATAGTATGTTCTGTCCTTTAAAGATAATAAGAGGGTCGATAGCTATACCGTCTATATAGATGCACTTAACAGCAGATACCTATTCCTATCGCCCTAGATGTGCTTGAAAACGCGTCCGAAGTATAGAATCGACTATAATTCGTGTAGATTGCATTATTCTAATTAAAAATCTAGTCTTATCTATGTTATAGGTGTGGTAGTTTTCGATTTTTTGCTCTGTTATAAGGCTCTTATACATGTTAAACCACCCCCTTAACACCTCTTTTGTCACCCTATTTATTCTTTGTGCCTCTATCCCTCTTCCTAGCTTAACGCGTAGATTTGGATGCCTTTAAATAAACTGTAGGACCTAGTCTTGCCTAAGTGGTAATTTAGGTATTTGAAGTTGTTGATTTTAGAGTTGTTAGGTTGTTTGTTGCTAGCTTTAGTAAACGCGACACCTGTTTGTACGTACTTCATCAGCTACCTCTCTTAAAATCCGGTAGCTAGGAGCATAGCCACTGCTTGTAAGCTCTTTTATCCACTTTAAAAGTGTTAACTCTTGATTTTTTGACAGGAGCTGCTGTTGTTAGCGCGCTTCTATTCGCGTGGGTATACCACGTCCACGTCTCCGTACTGTATGTATCAGGCCTTAGACCTAAGGCTACAGCTGCAGCTTATGCTGATTTGAATTTTCCAGTCTGAATTCCTAGAACTGCTTTAGAAAGTCGTAAATCAAGCTCTTTAGCCTGATTATTCCTCTTTTTGACTATAGGGAGTTGATTATAGTCAACTCTAAAGTTGGTGTGGTTAGGTGGTTCCGGCTCAGATTTTGGTGGGGTATCCAGAATCGCCGCTTACACCATGTCGCCGCTTACGCCACGACCTACGTTAGTTAGACCTTTAGAATTCAGACAAGTTTTTTCCTTCCGACCTTGAGCCCCGAGAAAGCCAACACTTATGTCATGTGATGGCAGACAAACAGAGGGCAGTAGTTCATCTTCAAACAATTAGGTAGCAGATTAGCCCTTTTTCATAATTGAGGCAGGCAAGTTTAGTCATTTTCAAATTAGTCCTTTTCATAGTTTAGGTGGCAGTTTAGTCCTTTTGAATATTTTGGTGGCACTTTAGTCATTTGCTGCATTTGATAATTTGGATAGTAATTGAGATATTAGCTGTATTGCTATTATCTCTCCCTGACACTTCCTGTCACCTAGCCTAACTTAGTCACTCGGTGGTTTATTTAACAGGTACATACATAAACAGCTCATTGCGGGAATGGAGTAAATCTATGAGTTTTCCTGTTAACAACCAAAGTACCTTCAAATCTTTTTAGTTCCACTTCTGACACCCCTAAATAGTGGTGAGTATGAGCACGATTAAGCCAAGTTATGCCGTCCATTATCTTGCGAATTGTGTCAACATCGAGGTCTAATCGTCGAAGAAGGACAAGAGGTTCCAGCCAAGATGTCAGATACTGTCTGTCGCGATCGTAGGAGCAATAATAACCATGTTTTTCTAATGTAGCCTGCACGCCTGTCGTAAGCATCTCATCGATATGCTGGAGAAAAAGTTTGATGTCGGGTGTCATTGCAATATCCCCAGAGCACGTTAATGCAAACTCAGTTATCTCATGTGGATATTCCACAGGCGTGGCTCGAAAGGTGGATAAAAGTATATAAAACCAGAATTGCGTATGACTCCTGACATAGTCCCTAGGCAGCGACGAAAATAACTTACGCCTCTTCTTGGGGTAGTCGTGGGTTTTGAGGCATGCAAGTCCAGTCTACCCAAATGTATGACCATATTTGCGGTTTGAGTTCAGCTTGGTGAAGGCGCAGATACTCTCCGTCTGGGTCTGGGTCTTCTTGCGTCTGCCAGAAATGGCTGACGAAAAAGCAATCATGCCGCGAAACGAAGCCTTGTGAAGCTGGTAGGAGGATATAGTCGTCTAGGTCATTGCGGGACCACTTTTTCATGCGCGTTTGTGACATAAAAGCGCTCCGTTTTTGAAAGAACCAGAACATTTGAAGCTGGCAACCCTCATTGAAGAAGCCGCCTAAAGAGTGGCATTCCTGTAATAGGGACCTAGGAAGTTGAGTATGTTTGTGGATGGTTTGGTCTGTTATAGCCAGATCATCCCGCGTAACGTAGGTCGTGGTCAGACCGGCTACATGGCCCGACCGGCTACCCCACCAAAATCCAGACTAGACCACCCAACCACCTAACCACCCATCTACTACAATGGTCAAGCGCAAGAGTATAAAGGCTCAAGAGCGTAATTTACGACTTTCTGAAGCTGTTTTAGGAGTACACAACCACCTAACCACCCATCTACTACAATGGTCAAGCGCAAGAGTATAAAGGCTCAAGAGCGTAATTTACGACTTTCTGAAGCTGTTTTAGGAGTACAGACTAGAAAATTCAAATCTGCAAATGCTGTAGCAATTGCTTTGGACCTAAGGCCTGATACTGTGCGGAGACGCGTACGTGGTATACAGCATACACAAGCAGACGCGCAATTACCCCATCAGCTGTTGTCAAAAAATCAAGAACAAACCCTTTTAAAGTGGATTAAGCAACTTACAAGCAGTGGCTATGCTCCTAGTTACCGGATTTTAAGAGAGGTAGCTAATGAAGTGCGTACAAATAGGTGTCGCGTTTACCAAGGTCGTGGCATATAGAGCCAAAGCACACAACTTCAAAATCAACAACTTCAAAATCAACAACTTCAAACTCAACTACAAATACCCAAATTACCGCTTAGGCAAGACTAGGTGCCACGGTTTATTCAAAGGCATCCTAATCTACGCGTTAAGCTAGGAAGAAGGGTAGAGGCACAAAGGATGAATGGGGTAACAAAAGAGGTGTTGAGGGGGTAGTTTGACGCGTACAAGAGCCTCATAACAGAGCAAAAAATCGAAAACTACAACACCTACAATATAGATAAGACTGGATTTTCAATTAGAATAATGCAATTAACAAGAATTATCGTGGATTCAAGCCTTAGGACGCGTTTTCAAGCACATCCAGGAAGGCAGGAATGGGTCTCTGCTGTTGAGTGCATCTGTATGGACGGAACAGCTATCGACCCCCTCATTATCTTCAAGGGACAGAATATACTACAGAGCTGGATTCTAAAGGACGTTATAAGCAAATAGCACTTCTCTGCAAATACAAAAGGATGGACAAGTAATCTTCATAGATTAGAGTGGCTAAAACGCGTTTTTGAGCCCTCTACAAGAGCAAAAGCAACACTTTCAAATGGAAAACTACAACAAAGGCTCCTTATTTGCGACGGCCATAATAGCCATATAAGTAGGAGTTTTATATCACATTGCATACAGAATCACATATCGCTACTTATACTACCTCCTTATACCTCTCATGTGCTTCAACCACTTGATGTTGCAATTTTTGGACCTTTGAAAAAACACCTCACAACAGCCCTCTCTCACCTAAATGAGGCACAGCTGCTATGCATACAGAAGTCGGAATGGATGGATGCATATATACAAGCAAGAGCAGCAGCTTTTTCAAATTCAAATATTAATTCTGCTTAGAGAGGGAGTGGGCTACAGCCATTCCAACCACAAATAGTCATACGAGCAGCTACGCTTCCTACTCCTACAACAGACGTAGTGACAGAACAGCCACATACTCCTACAGAGCATGATATTTTTAAGAAAGTATTTTTAAATTCTAGCCCACCTGATTTTCAGACACTTCACAAAGCAAATACACATCTCTCTACTACGATAAGTCGCGGTATTCTAGATACTCCTACAAAGCGATATATCCACAAGCTTGCAGATGAAACAGAGCGACTAAATACCCGCAATATCCTTCAACAAAGAGAGACAGAGAACCTACGGTCAATTATTCAGAAAAGAAGAGCTCAAAATAAGGGCAAAAGAGCAGTTTTGAAGGGTCAATTCCACATCTCAACAGAGGAGCTACGGTCGCAAGTTATAGAAGCAGAAGAGGCAACAGCAACAGCTTCACAGAGACCTAGAACAACACCACGACTAAATTACCGCTCTATAATTGAGGAAATGGACGAAGAGAGCGATGGAGAGCTGTATGACAGTGATTTGGATGAATTGGCACTATAGTAATTGAATTATTTGCAATTTTTGAAGTTGGTAGTTTGGTGGTTGGTCTGGGTTTTGGTGGGGTAGCCGGTCGGGCCATGTAGCCGGTCTGACCACGACCTACGTTAGCCATGCCAATCAATGTAAGCAGCTGCTCAAACCACTCTCACTTCAGAATATAAAGCAAACTGACCCTGTAGAAACATGCACTTCCACAACACAAATGCTCCGACTAACAAGTGAGCGCCAAATAGCAAGATGAGGCGGCAGCGCACAGGAGAGGGCTTCTGCGGAGTTTGACATGGCAGGTAGAGAAGGGATGATGATACTCTTGAAGTGGTGCCGACATTAGTTCTGTTACTCATTGCGACTAACTTATACTGTAGTCAGCAGTAAATAGGTCAACCTTTCACCACGTGGTTTCTGCTTATTGGATATCGATCGTAAGTATAGCAGGGACGTGGCATTAGGCAGGCACAGGAGTGTCAAAGCAGCATTAGGCAGGCACAGGAGTGTCAAAGCAGCATTTTGGCAACTCGGCTGTACATAACAGCGAGTAAAGCAGCAGCTAGTTTGCTGCACGGTGGTTTTGATATCCTTGATAATTTAGCTGATAGTTCCGACATTGGCTAAAGCTCCAAAGTATGTTCCGCCAAAAATATGTTAAAGCTCTATTCACAGCGATATTTCTCTATAAGCTAGCAATTCCATGTTAGACTTGAAATACAAGTAGGGTTATGTTTTTGAATATTATCTACGTAACATGGCATATACTACCACACAGATTACTAAAAACTGCCACTCTATGAGTCTAAATGTCAAAACCATTGAAATATGCAAAAGTGGAACGCCTATGATTGAAGGAGTCTTAGGCTGGTTTATAAACTCCAACACTAACATATATATGTCTTTACATGTAACAATGCACTTAATTTGCTGGAATAGTGTGAAAGCACATATAGAAGGAGGGTCGTACTAGAAGCCATGCCTTTTTATAGTTAGGTGATAGCCTAGAGCACAAGTAAAATAGAGTATTACCTTATACAAACAATAGTTTTAGACATATAGAATTCAGGCAAGTTTTTCCACTAGAACTTAGAGTGACCAAAATTCCAACACTGCTGCTGTAAGAATGGGTGTTCTACTCTAACATAGAATGTAATTTAGATGAGCTGGAATTATTATTGTAGGATAAGTTTTGGTGCCAGTTAGGTTAGTATACAGAATGGCAATTTCGATATTTTAAATTTTTATGTGGTAATTTCGATATTTGCAATGATTTATACAGCAATTCAACTGTTATGGGGCGTTACTTAAACCAGGGATGAATGCTATGTCTATATCTCACTGAGAGCTGGCAAATACCGAAAGTTACAAGCTCAATTCAAAACTGCTCCGATTGATGCTGAATAGTAGTTAAGTTACTCAATAAAACGTATCTACCAATATATACAAGCTAAAAGGATCCCTTTCTGCTGATGGGCTTATCGCGATGAACCCGGAACAGTCTGCTTCATTTGCCAAAGGGCTGTTTTTGCTCTGTCACGGACATCTAAATCGCAGTCTCGTTCGAGAACTTCCATTTTCGCGAGAAATCCCAACTTTGTCAACTCTCGGACCCGTTGAGTGCGAGTTACAGTGTCTTGGTCGTCTTCAACCCATGTCAGGTTGATGACGAGCCAGCAAAGTGCCAACCTCACCTCCTTGTCTGGATGGCTGGATTGTTCCAATACAAGCTTTAGCAATTCCGTCTGGGCCACAACCTGCTGTCGGTGCCGCGGGACACTTGCAGCTACGTTGGTAAGTATGTATTCGACGCATGTGATAATTTCGGGCTGGGGAGGCACAATTCTCGTCTCGCCATTGCCGCTTCCGTTATCCAAACCCCTTTTGCTAAAGGGATTTATAACCTTTGGCCTCAGCTTAGATGCTAGGATTTCAAATATTTGGTCCTGACCAAACGAATGGAAAAGAAAGTCGATCATATCGGAGTTTTCAGCCGGTCCAGTACTGTTGTAGGCGCCAATGAGATTTCGAATCAGGTCAAGACCTTGCTCTTGTACCGCAGTGTCATTTTCCCGGGCCTTTTTGCCCGCGTTGAGCTCATTTTTATGGAGAGCTGCGAATCTAGAATTCACAAGTTGACTCGTCGAACCCGAAACCGCTTTAGACCTTTCCGTCTCTGTGAACTTTTGGCTGAAATCCGGGCTTCTGCTTGCGGAAGCCACACCTGCCGCATTATCTGCCATTTTTTGCTTATAGTCCTCATCGTCCGAGTAGTTCATGTGGACATCATTGTCTTGATCCACAACTGTCAATCTTGTAGATGATGTATAAGTAGCATCATCCTCAGTATCTTCACAGATGAGTTGTACGAGCCAACCCTGTCCAAGTTCCTCGACGCACGCCATTTTAATATCATTTCCAGCGGACTGCACCAAATGTTTCAATGCCCAAAGCGCATTAAGGCGAAGATTTACATTGGCGGAGTGCGCGTGCTGGCAAAGGATTTTCAAAACGCCGGCGGCCGAAATTGTCTAGAAGCTTGTCAGCAAAGTCAACGTCAGACACTCCCTCGTAACATACTTCACGCATCGGACTGAACTCAGTCACAATATTACAGGCTGTCGCAGTTGCTGCTATCTGAACTTCGATATCCGAATGGCTCAGAAGATTAAAAATCGGCATAACGACTCCATTATCCACCAGGGTCGTCCTTAATATGCTGACTGAGCGAGAAAGATGGCGAACAGCACCACAAGCCGCGATGAGGACAGAAGTTGGGTTTATCCCAAACCCAGACCTAAGACTAGTTGCTTCGCTCCCGTTTGTTTTGGGGTTTGTTTCTGACTTGTCATTTAATTTGCTTGACGGTTTCTCAGGGTGTGGCTTCAGTGACTCCACGATGAATGGCATGGTGCCTTGTTCCACAATTGATTTTCGGTATTCATCTTTGAAGGGAACAAGAGCCGCTATTGCCCTGAGCACACTTTCGCGGACCTTGATCTTGTGAACAAGAAGGGCGGAAAATCCACTATCTCCAAGTTTCGACGACCTTGAGGCATGCAATCCATTATCCTTATCAATCTCAGACGGCGCACCTGATGACCACGTACGAGCTTCATTGTCGGTTGGCACCTTTTCATATGAAGATTTCATCATCCTTGCGAGCTTGCTAATAATTCCAGCGTCGTACGCAGACTTCTGTAGATTTTCGCTGTCAATAATCAGCTTCGCGATTACCGCAGGTGTGCGTTCCATCAGCAGCCATAGTTTGGCTGTCTGTCGTGCATCGTTGGTTGAAGAGTGCTCCACGGTTCGTTCAAGTAACCCAACCAGTATTGGAATGATCAAAAGTCCGATTGACAACTCTCGAGACTTGGTTGTAACTCCTGCTCTATATAGCCCTGCGAGGAGGTACGCTGCCATTAGCCGACCAATGTCAGTGCTCGACCTCGTAAGCCAAATTAAATACGGTACCAATGGGCTTTCAGGGTCTTCGGCGTCACCTTCATCGCCGCTAACAGGTGGTAGCTCCACGCCCACGGGGTTGCGGGGAGGCCATGCAGCTGTTTTGGAACCGCTGTCTTGCATGATGGAATCTGACGGCCCTTGCGTCCCTAAAGGAGGAAATGCAGAGCCAATGCCGGAAACGCTATTTGTGTAACTCGTGGAAACGTTGGGAATCAGATAATCGACAGCATTCATTTGTCCCTGTCGGCTTGATGGCTCAGAGGTGTTGTAGGCAGACCATGCTGCCTTGGCTGAACGGTTTGGAGCAAAATCAGCTGTTGGGAAAAGGGGGAACACAGCAAGTATGGCACTGGAGTAAATAAGCTGGCAAGCCCGAAGCTTCGAATCGGCTATAATGATAGCGATGCATTCCAGAATGATCGCAAGGTCGGCGCCCTCGGAACCTTCTGTGTAGGGGAACTTGTTTAAATGGCCATCTTTTTCTACCGCCACACCAGCTCCAGGAATAACCAACCCTTGAAGTGCAATAATTTCAGCCAGTCTAACGGCCAGTGCATCTAATACACCAGCATTGGCAAGGATTGAGCGGTGACGTTCGTTTTGACAAAGTTTACTTATCAAAGATGCCGCGATACATACTTGGCTGCGTGTATGAGGCGACGTTGAGGATTGGCTGAAGATTTTGTATAGATAGCCAACATGAGGGGCAGAGAAGACAGAGTCCGCAAGCAAGGTAATGCTAAAAGAGCTTAATGCCAGTGATAAGCAAGTTGACTCTGTCAGGTTGGATAGAGCCTGCAGTGCTGTCGAAACCAATTGCGGCGGGTTTGTAGACGGACAAAGATTCGACAGTATGGCAGGCAGGGCGGATGCGCAGTGCAATGGTGCTATGAATTGAGGTCCACCTGATATGCTTTAGTAGTGTAACATGATTTGACTTAAAACGGTTGCTCACCATACGCCAGACTCCCAAGGATGGACAGAGCCTGCACTCTCAGAGTCTCCTCTTCACTCAACGATTCTGTATTCGCTGCTGGTTCCTGTCCCGACTTGCTGTCCTGTCTACTTTCTTGGGAAGCCGAGGCCTGCACTATTGAGTCCAAGATTCCGTGCCCAACCCAAGCCTCCTTCCTCTGTTGGTGGCCAATAATATCATTCTTCAAGGCTCTTAAAGCAGTGATATGCTCTGCAGGTGAACTGGGGTGCAGGATTTGTGCCAATATCGGCTGAGATGAAGAAGCTTCCATCGTTTATCGAGTCGTATGTGAAAGACTGTCAGGAGAAGTAATCTTGGTTCGGCCCATTAGATCCTCGTTGATCGGCAACCAAACGGATCAGATCGATAATCGTCCTTGTTCCGATCCAAGCTGCTTTTGCAGTAACAATCGGAATCTTTCAAGCAGTTCTGCGATCATTTCCGGTTCAAACTCAACGATGGCGGTTGTGGGCGCACACCGCGGAACGATTGCCCTGCCACTATATACTGTTGTAGGTCGATGCTCTAAGTATAAATCATGTCGAGTAGCAATTAGGACAGAATAGAGTAATCGAGGCAGCTGGGAGCGGAAATGCGACAGAAGTGTGTGTTCGAGGGTGGGCTCCTTATCAAAAGATACCGAGATGAGCGGTGATGCGATCATGGCCCGTCTGGAGCGCTTTCGTATACCTAACCAGGTTCCCCAACTCCGAACGATCTAGGCTATGTCACATGACATTGCCCCCACCTAACTCGCCCACGCGTCAGAGCTCGCGACTGAACTCCACATAAACACGGTTCTGGCTGAGACCCAATTGTCTTCGCCGCAACACTTCCACCGTACAGTCAATTACCTCAAGTGCCAACAACGACAGCTACGATGTCCGAAATCAACACTTCAATTACCCAAGCCCAGGGTGGCGACCAGCAAGGTGCTGAAAACAAGGGAAAGGGCAAGGCTGCCGACCCAACCCAAGATGTGAGCATGGGCGAAGAGGAGGAGGATGAAGACTCCAGTGACGATGAGGTCGATGAGGTCAGTATTTGAGATTACGACCCCTACTATGTCTACAGCTAAACTAATCTTTGCAATAGGCTGCTCCAGTCGGTATGATCTTGAAAGGCTTCTACCGTTGACCGATCAATCTGCTAACACATCCCAGTCGACGAAGCCGATGATGACAACATGGAGGAGATCGATACCAGCAACATCATCAGCGGTGGTAGACGCACTCGTGGCCGCCAGATCGACTTTGCCCAGGCCGCCAAGGACCTCCCCGAGGAGGAGGAGGACGAGGACGACGATGGAGATTTCGAGGCCCCCGCCGACGAAGATAAGATGGATGAGTAGATCATGGACACCAAACATGGGCTACTATGAGAACGTCTACCGTCAAGAATCAATTCATCGATGAGAAGCGTCTGGCCAGCGATACAATGAGCTTACATATCGACGTTCCTTTTTCTATTGCAGTGTATGTCCTTTCAGTGTCATAATGTTTGCCCATATACCCCCCTCCCTCTTCAAAAGCCCACTTAATAAATTACCGTGTTCATGAGAGTCTCCCAATTACAATGTTATGGTTTGCCCTCCTTTTGCAGCGATTCCGTGTTGTGAACTTGAAATGCACGTGGTGGACAACAACGACCTTTAGGGAACAAAGCACGTGCTAAAGTTCTGATATATTTTTAAGTATTGTAAACGTGACACGGTTTCCCAAATCGCCAGTCTATCTCATTTGAACACGACAAATTGTGGTGTTGATTGAAGACCAAATCTTGCCACCGGATTATCGATACCTCTATAAATCGACTATCGCTCATGCCCAGGTTTTCTGGGACAGCATCAACAATCTAGACGGGGGTTAGTGTTGGGAAGCGAGCTTCTTCCGTCTGGTAGCAGGCAAACGAACACAAGTTTCCTGTCCAAGTTTTATCTTCTCCGCCGTAACTATGGCCTCAAGGTATGTGTGCGTGTACTTCTCCCGGGGGTTTTGCGTTTGGCGAAACAATGTGTCCAGATCACCCGACGATGGCCCTCAAAGTTGCGACACGCAGGCTAGCCAGGCTTCAAACATCGGGCATATGCATACTTATGCTATTTTCAAGATGTCGCCAGTCTAGCTGAACGAGTACACTTCGGCCACATCATGATCGGTCTTACCAGCCAGCGTTGTCGCAGCAAGAAGCGCGGCGAACCTGGCGGGTTCGCGCCTCAGCCTCCTTGATCATCCCGCGACGTCATTCGTAACAATTATTTGGAATGGAAGCCCATTAACTCAAACTTCCAGGTTCGGACCGTCGTCTTTACATCAGAGAGATCCTCGCAGTGCTCTCTTCGAAGGATACGATGGCGGCGGAGCTGGCCGGGCGAGAAATGGAAACAATGGTTCTCCAAGAAACGACGGTGGTTATGGATACAGCGGCGGTGGAGGATTGGGGCCCGAGAGGCAAGCGTATAGGCCAGCAACACCCAATTCAAGGTACGAATCTTGTATGCGACACACGCTTCGGCCCTGCAGCGTGATGTGGCTTTGGTGAAGCCCAAAATATAGATAATAACTTGAAATGCTTTTAGGGGCCAGTACAGCGATGCTACTTTGAACGAGTTAGAGAGTCAAAACGATGGAGAGGTCGAGGGTATTCTGGGAAAGGTGAAACAGTTAAAAGATGTATGTATGCTCGGGGCTCCGACGTCGAAAGGCGACACTGACAGTTTTATTTCAGATGACGATTGCAATTGGCGACGAGATCCGCGAGTCTTCAGCACTGGCCGAAAAGATGAACGACTCATTTGACAACACACGAGTGAGGTTAAGGGGGACTATGAATAGAATGCTTCTCATGGCAGAGAAAACGGGCGTTGGCTGGAGGGTTTGGGTTGGCTTCTTCGCGGCCGTGATGCTCCTCTTCATCTACGTTTGGCTATTCTAGACTTCGGAATTGATACGTGGCGTTGAAGGTGTATAAATACTATGGCTGTGGGATGAAGTAGGGCACAGTTCAAGCTGCTGCATGGCATTTCGGCATATCAGCCAAGAGAGTTGAAAATGCGTGGTGTTTTCAGAGACCATCTACATATTCTTAATCAGATATCTCGTTATACCACAGTGGGCAATATCAATATCATGCAACCTAGGGTTATCACTGTTTAATTGATACTTTGGTCCGAGCGATGAGACTCCCCATCGCCAATCTCTCGAAATGAACTGTTCCTCCTGCCGCTTCCTACAGTTCCAGGACCAAGGTTACTCGACCTTGGGCTGCTCTGAAACCCACTGCTCTCACGAAGACGTTCATTCGCCCGTCGCCCAAAAGGCAAACCACCTACGCCCTCACTTTCGTCACTTGAGCTTGTTAGCTCTTCCTCAGTGTCTGTGTGTTCATAGCCACCCATAGCCGACTCTGGAACTCCACTGTCCAAATCAGCGTCCATGTCCATATCCATATCGAGGTCCGCGTTGTCCTCAAGCCCTTGCTCATGGAGTAGATCATCCTCTTGAAGCATTTGAGACCCGTCCTCGTCATCAGATGCTAGTCCCGGCTCACTTCCATACCCGTGGCTATGACCTTCGTTACCACGTACCAGCGCATCTCGATACATCTCGTCGGGAATACGTTGTGCCATGGTGGCTGCATCGGCTTCATTGGCGTCCAAATCGTCCTCGCTGCCCGACTCGTCCTGGTCTAACCCGGTGATGTCGGCTTCAGGAATATCGTCGTCAAGATCCCGTGCTTCTTCCATCTCTCCGTCGCCCCCTTCTCCCTGCAACAGTTCGTCTGCAGCCTCCGCCTCGGCAAGCTCTTGGGCGAGTTGTTCTCGTCGCAAAGCCTCTTGGTGTTCCTCAAGTTCACGCTTCTCCTCGCGGAGTTGATGAAGGCTCTTGACGACGCCCGGCGGTTTTATCCACGAGCTACCATAATTCTGGACGTTCTGCTTCCGCCGCTCCATATATAGTTCATCGGCACGAAGTCGCGCCAATGGCGTTCTACTGGCATGGCCTTGTTGTCCTCGCCGTAATGGGTGCGGCCCGGAATTCTGACCGGAGCCCGTGTTCGGAGAAAGGTGGTCGGCATTGGTGATGGGGTCGTGCTGGCCTGGGTAGTCGTTATTATGGTGGTTTGAGGAGTACCACAGTGTGTGTGACTATAAATGAAAGGTGAGCAAGTGATCGCGTAGATACCAAACAGTTGGGCAACCTACGTCTCGAGGAGCAAGACTGGGGAGTGAGCACATCATCTCGAAGAATCTGAGGGGGGGCGACCGGCAACGCTGTAGCTGGTTATATCGGCGTATTTGAAGCTTTCATACCACCAAGGTCGCTACTAGTGTTCGTGGGGGTGTGTGTTGGGCTGTATACTTTGTAAATAGAGTGATTGCCAAGGCGAGGCTGCGATTGCTGGTTCAGGTCAACAATGGGGTTTAAAGGGTCCGTGCTCCCAAGCTGGACGACACTGGGGAACAGTTGACCCCAACGTTGATTTGTATGTACAGTACGCCCAATCTGTTTACTGTGTTGAATACTGCGCATACATAAATTCGGTAATGTTGAGTTGGCAATAGGGTACTGCAAATTACTATATTCGAAGTACGATGGGTGTGGGAAGCTTTGGAATGAAAGTGAAGAGTACTACACTCTACCATATAATGCACAGCACTATGAGAAGTACTTGTGAAGCTAGTACAATGGTGGTTTTAAGGTTGGCACATGCATGTGGAGAAACGAGAACGAAGCACGGACGGAAGTTGACAAGCGCCCAGATCTGAAATCTAATAGGCTGGCGAGGTGTCTTCCAAATGCGAGCGCTCCTATTGGCCTTCCTAGGGGAATGAGACGCGCCTTAAACTCCGATGAGGCTCATAGGAGAACTCGTACTGTATGTATGTACGGCACAGTAAGTTGTAGTAGTACCCGCTTACCGCTTACACCGACCGCTACAGGTGGTGCTTCCAACTTCCAACTTCCAACTTCCGTAGTGCAGGCCGTTGCATGTGATATCCGAGTTACCTTGCATGCTGCTGAGTGCCTCAGTACCCCAGATAATTGGCCATGACTTATACTGTTCCTGTGATTTAATGTAAGTCTGATGAGTGGGCAGGCTGGGTTGGCTCGCTCGTACTATACTGTCTGATTTGTGCTGTGCATACATACGTTGCCTGTACTTGCTTGTACCGTACACGACATGCTAAGGTGTATCAATCGAAAGAGCTGCATAACAAAAGAAAACACTTTTCTAGCTGCGCGTCGCAGTACGCCCACGGCTCTCTGCCACATTCACCCAACACCAACATTGGCGCAAGGGCGAAGGCGAGGGCGAGGGCGAGGGCGAGGGCGTGTACGGATTGGAGTTAAACGTAAATGACTTCTTAGGTATTACTCAGTATGGTGACTGATGTATTGCCCCCCACCTCCGGTATCTACACCACCATTTCGTCTTTCCCTATCTCACAAGCGAGGAGAGCTTATATTACCTAGCGGGGTACATCATCTCCCCCGCTAACCGCCTTATAGTGCTCAAGTACCCTGTTATACCCTGTTATGACAGAGGCCAAGACTCTGATCGAGTACTTTGGATTTGGCCTACAACCCACATATAACTGGTTGTACTGTTGCTAACCTTCATGCGGTGCAACTCGTGCAATCCGTCGTACAACACGGAGATCTTGGTCCATCGTCTATCACATCTTGGCCATTGTTAGCCATAGTACACACCAAAACACCAAAACTCTGCTCTACACAGTGCAGTATGTAGTAGTACTCCGCACTAATGTAGGTAGAGTTATGCTATAGTAGTGCATGGTAAGAAGGATCCATACAGCTCACTCGCTTTATTCAGCCAAACCTCATCCCACGCCCTCTCTTGCCCGCATCCCTACGCAACCCTATGCATCCCCCTCCAGTCCCTTCTGTTTCCGGGCGCTCCTATTTCTCCCGTCACACCCTTACCATAGCTAACACCCATAGCCTCACATCCCGTTCTGCCAACCCTATTCCTGACTACCTCTCTCTTCTCACCCTCTCATCTCCTCCTTCCATCTCCCTCCCTTCTCCTCTCTCCTACCTGTTCCTACAAATTCACCTCTCCATTTATCTCTCACTTGCTCGCCTTCACCAATTGTGCGTAGAATTGAAAGTTATTCATTGATGCGCAGACAGCGCAGTTTGTCTGGCAGTCAGCACAAAAGTTCCGAGCACCAATATTGCAGGTAAATACCTTCAGACCCCTTCTCTAGTCTTATCCGACCGTTTGGCTTGCGTCTTTCGTGTTGTCATGTCATGGGGGGAGGGTTGGTGGACCCGACGAATCACCAATCTGCTCTTTATCGCCAATCGCTCGTGGGAGAAGCACCCCCAAGGTGCACGCATGGGAGGCGCAATACCGGTCGCAACAGACCAGACATCAATTCGTCTTCATATCTACTCGGATTTTATACAGCCTATTTACTACGTCTTGCGCCTCGGCTTCCGGTAACGGGGACCAACTGATTGATTGCAATTGGGGCTTAGTTCCACGGATTACATTGCGACTGCGACTGGGCGACCAGTCCCAAGCTATCACCCGAGACAGAGCAACCCTTCCGTCTAATCAGCCCATAATTTAACATTTTTATTTTCTTTCAATCACATATTTGAAGGATCCAAATAACTAATGACCTTCATATGTCAATAGGGAGTACTACTATTTTCACTTAGCTGGGAACAAGCCAACATTTACCAACTGTTCCGTCCAACATTTCGGAGTTCTCCCTGGCCCTCTTGCCTAACATGGGCAGAGCCGACGATTTCGATGATAGACATATTCAAACTGCGGCCGAAAATGAGCCCTACAATCAATATGAATACCAAACCAAGGATAACGAGTCGTGGGCTGGAGCTCTTCCTGTGAAGCAGTAAGTTTCTCTGGAGGATCGATCTTATATAGTGCTAATCATTTGTCGTTTAGAGGCTTGTATGATCCAGCATTAGAGAAGGATGCTTGTGGCGTTGGGTTTACCTGGTGAGTATAGTTCCCTCTGCTTGGATGCAGCCGCTTATTAAAAAAAATAGCCACATCAAGGGCAAACCCAGTCACAAGATTGTTAGCGATGGTATGTCTGCTTTCCTACTTGACGTCTTGATAACTGATTTATTTTTGTACAGCTCGGAACTTGCTCTGTAACATGACCCATCGTGGGGCGGTTGGTTCTGACGCACGAGATGGAGACGGCGCTGGTGTCATGACATCGATTCCTCACAAGTTCTTCATCAAGAACTTCGAGCGCGAGACCGATATTAAGCTTCCTCCTCTGGGACAGTATGCTGTGGGCAACTTGTTCTTCAAGCCAGATGAAGAGGTTTTACAAGATTCCAAGAATCAGTTAGTAAATATCGCTGAGTCTCTTGGCTTGCGTATTTTGGGTTGGCGCGAGCCTCCCAGGGATTCTACTATCCTCGGCCCTGCGGCTGCTTCGCGTGAGCCCGTCATTCTGCAACCGTTTGTTGTGCTTACATCCGCGTATGGTCTTGGAAATTCGCCAGAGACTACAGACCCTGACCAATTTGACGAAAAGCTCTTCGAACGACAGCTCTATGTCCTCCGTAAGCGTGCTACCCACACTATTGGAACACACAATTGGTTTTATTTATGCTCGCTGTCCAATAAGAACATCGTCTATAAGGGCCAGCTTGCACCCATCCAGGTATACCAGTATTACTATGATTTGGTAAACGCGGATTATGAAGGGCACTTTGCACTTGTGCACTCGAGATTTTCAACGAATACCTTCCCATCTTGGGATCGGGCTCAGCCACTGAGATGGGCGGCCCATAATGGTTAGTACTCTTCACACCGTGATACGTGCCTTCGGTATCTAACTACTCATCCAGGCGAAATCAATACCCTCCGTGGAAATAAGAACTGGATGCGCGCTCGAGAGGGTGTAATGCAATCAGATGTTTTTGGCGATGAGCTGGAAGAACTATATCCAATTGTTGAGCATGGTGGATCCGACTCGGCCGCCTTCGATAATGTTCTCGAGTTGTTGACCATAAACGGGGTATTATCTCTCCCGGAAGCCGTCATGATGATGGTTCCGGAGGCATGGCAGGACAACCCTGCCATGGATCCTGCGAAAGCTGCTTTCTATGAGTGGGCTGCTTGTCAGATGGAACCATGGGATGGCCCAGCATTGTTTACATTTGCCGATGGGAGATATTGCGGTGCCAACCTCGACAGAAATGGGCTGAGACCCTGCCGGTACTATATTTTGGACGATGATAGAATAATATGTGCGTCAGAAGTTGGGACCATCAGTGTCGACCCCGAACGTGTAGTTCAAAAGGGTCGACTGCAGCCTGGGAAAATGCTGTTAGTCGACACACTTGCTGGCCGCATCATTGATGATGCTGAGTTGAAGGCCACCGTATCGAATCGTCAGGATTTCAGAGCGTGGCTACAAGATCAGCTGATAAGCCTGCCCAAGATTCATGATAACTTGGTAGCAGGCGGTACTCTTGATCTTGCTCCCAAGCCAACCAGTCATGCTATCCAGGAGGATCCAATGCTTAAGGCATTCGGCTATACCTTTGAACAAGTCAGTTTACTCCTTGGCCCCATGGCCACTGATGAAAAGGAGGCACTGGGATCAATGGGCAACGATGCTCCTCTAGCATGTTTGGCGCAGGCTCCGCGTCTACTATACGAATATTTTCGACAGCTTTTCGCCCAAGTGACAAATCCACCAATCGACCCCATTCGAGAAGCTATTGTTATGTCCCTGGAGTGCTACGTTGGGCCCCAAGGAAACCTCCTTGAAATGGATGCCTCGCAATGCAGCCGTTTGCTCCTCCCAACACCTGTTCTATCTATCAATGAGTTGAACGCCTTAAAGGACATCACTAAGCTTCACTCGCAATGGACAGTCAAAATCATCGATCTTACCTTTAAGAAGGAAGAAGGGGTTCAGGGTTATATCAAGCACCTGGACTACATATGTAGCGAAGCAACAGCCGCGATTGAGAACAAGGACCGCATTATTATCTTGTCCGACAGGGCCACTTCTGTTGATCGCGTCCCAGTTTCCGCTCTTTTGGCCTGTGGAATGGTTCACCATCATCTAGTCAACAACAAATGGAGATCGCTCGCAGCAATTGTTGTCGAAACTGCCGAAGCTCGCGAGGTCCATCATATGTGTGTTCTCCTTGGGTACGGCGCCGATGCCATCAATCCATATCTTGCTATGGAATGTATCCTGAAGCTCAACCGCGAAGGACTTATAAGAAAAAAGCTGAGTGATGACACGCTTATCCGAAACTACAAATACTCCGCAGATGGTGGAATTTTGAAGGTCATGAGCAAAATGGGAATTTCGACATTGGCTAGCTACAAGGGAGCTCAAATTTTCGAGGCCCTCGGTGTAGATGACAGCGTTGTAGAGAGATGCTTCAAAGGAACTGCTACTAGGATTCGCGGTATAACCTTCGAGCAGATTGCTGAAGATGCTTTTAGGTTCCACGAACAAGGTTTCCCTTCGCGTTCAACAACTAGTATTCCTGGGTTACCAGAGTCCGGCGAGTACCATTGGCGCGATGGGGGAGAACCTCACATTAACGATCCCACGTCGATTGCCAATATACAGGATGCAGTACGAACAAAAAATGATAAGTCTTACGAAGCATATTCGCTTTCTGAGTACGAGCAGATCAAGTCTTGCACACTCCGTGGGCTATTGGACTTCAAATTCGACGAGTGTACTCCGGTTCCCATTGACCAAGTCGAGCCTTGGACCGAAATTGTTCGGCGTTTTTGCACTGGCGCCATGTCCTACGGTTCTATATCCATGGAGTCTCATTCTACTCTTGCTGTTGCGATGAATCGCTTGGGTGGAAAATCGAATACAGGTGAAGGCGGAGAAGATCCAGAGCGTTCCAAGCAAATGGCGAACGGTGATACGATGAGGTCCGCGATCAAACAGGTTGCCTCCGGACGCTTCGGTGTGACATCAAATTACCTTGCCGACTCGGACGAGATACAGATCAAGATGGCCCAGGGTGCAAAGCCGGGTGAGGGTGGCGAGCTTCCTGGCCATAAAGTATCAAAATCTATTGCCCGAACTCGTCATTCCACACCTGGTGTTGGGCTCATCTCGCCACCACCCCATCACGACATTTATTCTATCGAAGATCTCAAACAACTGATTTACGACTTGAAGTGCTCAAATCCTCGGGCTAGGGTATCAGTGAAGCTAGTATCCGAAACCGGGGTAGGCATTGTTGCTTCAGGAGTTGCAAAGGCCAAAGCGGACCACATTCTGATCTCCGGGCACGATGGTGGTACCGGAGCATCTCGATGGACTGGTATAAAATATGCCGGCTTACCGTGGGAGCTTGGACTGGCAGAGACTCATCAGACCCTGGTGCTCAATGATCTTCGGGGCCGTGTCGTTGTACAAACCGATGGCCAGTTGCGAACAGGAAGAGACGTCGCCATTGCTTGTCTCCTCGGCGCCGAAGAATGGGGGTTTGCCACAACACCTCTAATTGCAATGGGGTGTATTTTCATGCGCAAGTGTCACCTGAATTCTTGCCCCGTTGGCATTGCCACTCAAGATCCAGAGCTCCGTAAGAAATTCAAGGGCACACCAGAGCATGTGATTAATTTCTTCTATTATATCGCCAACGAGCTTCGTGCCATCATGGCCAAGTTGGGTTTCCGAACGATAAATGAAATGGTTGGGCATGCAGAGGTCCTCCGTGTCCGTGACGACTTACGGACCCCCAAGACAGCCAACATAGATCTGTCTTTGATTTTAACCCCCGCCCACCAGTTACGGCCCGGTGTCGCGACATTCAATGTCCGCAAACAGGATCACCGCCTTTATGTTCGGCTCGATAATAAGCTCATCTCCGAGGCCGAACTGACGCTGGATAAGGGCTTACCATCACGCATCGAGTGCGATGTTATTAACACCGACCGTGCTATGGGGACTTCACTCTCCTACCAAGTGTCGAAGCGCTATGGCGAGGAGGGCTTGCCAATGGATACTGTTCACGTAAACATAAAGGGGTCTGCCGGGCAGTCGTTTGGTGCTTTCCTTGCACCTGGTGTTACGTTGGAGCTGGAAGGCGATGCCAACGACTATGTCGGGAAAGGCCTCTCTGGTGGTCGCCTGATTATCTATCCTTCTCGTGCAGCTGTCTTCAAGGCTGAAGAGAATGTGATTGTGGGGAACGTTTGCCTCTATGGCGCCACAGGCGGGTCCGTCTTCTTTCGAGGAATGGCTGCAGAGCGCTTTGCAGTGCGCAATTCAGGTGTTACAGCGGTTGTTGAGGGCGTTGGTGACCACGGCTGCGAATACATGACTGGTGGTCGAGTTCTCATTCTCGGAAGCACGGGGCGCAACTTTGCCGCTGGAATGTCTGGCGGTATTGCTTATGTTTTGGATATACATCGAGACTTCATGTCCAAGCTCAATATGGAGATGGTTGAGGCGTCTGTCATCGATGATCCTGCAGAGATAGCTTTTGTCCGTGGACTGGTAGAAGACCACCATCACTACACTGGATCTGAACTGGCAGCCCGCATTCTACTGGACTTCAACCGTGCACTTAAGCGCTTCATAAAAGTACTTCCGGTCGACTATAAGAGAGTTCTTGCAGAAGAAGCCGCGAAGGCAGCTGAGGCAAAGAAAGCTGATTATCAATTGCCCCTCTTGCAGAGTGCCCAGGGTAAAGGTTCGCGCGAAGGCACCTCAGGGGGCAATCATGTGCACGGAAAGAAACAGGACCTTCAAGACATAGAGGAGACAGTTGGTGATGCTGCGGCAGAGAAAAAACGGTCTTTGGTCCTTGATAAAACAAAGGGGTTCATGAAATACCAACGGCGCTCGGAGAAATACCGTTCGGCAAAAACACGGACTCGTGATTGGGCTGAGCTTTCTAAGAGACTTGACGAAGATGAGCTCAAGTATCAGGCCGCTCGCTGCATGGATTGTGGTGTGCCTTTCTGCCAGTCCGACTCGGGGTGTCCTATATCGAACATCATTCCTAAGTGGAACGAGCTGGTTTTCCAGAACCAATGGAAAGATGCCTTGAACCGGCTTATCATGACCAACAACTTCCCAGAGTTTACAGGCCGTGTTTGTCCAGCACCTTGTGAAGGAGCCTGTGTACTCGGCATCAACGAAGACCCAGTCGGTATCAAATCTATCGAATGCGCCATCATAGACAGAGGATTCGATATGGGTTGGATGGTGCCTCAACCGCCTAAAGTACGCACTGGAAAGAGAGTCGCAATTATAGGATCCGGACCCGCTGGTCTTGCTTGCGCAGACCAACTCAACAAAGCCGGCCATCTGGTAACTGTATATGAGCGTGCAGACCGTCTCGGTGGCTTGCTGATGTATGGCATCCCAAATATGAAGCTCGATAAAGCTATTGTGAAGCGCCGTACAGACTTCATGGCAGCCGAGGGCATTATTTTCAAAACCGGGGTCGCTGTGGGTGAGGATGTTGAGCTCCTAGAACTCAGGAAAGATAACGATGCGGTTGTCATTGCTACCGGGGCCACGGTTGCGCGCGATCTCCCTATAAAGAATCGAAACCTGGAAGGTATTCACTTCGCGATGCAGTTCTTGCACAAGAATACCAAATCTCTCCTCGATTCTAACCTTGATGACGGCTCATATATTTCCGCCAAAGGAAAGAATGTGGTTGTTATTGGCGGCGGAGATACAGGCAATGACTGCATTGGTACATCGCTCCGTCACGGTGCCAAGTCAGTCACAAACTTCGAGCTGCTACCCCAGCCGCCTCCTGAGCGTGCTCGTGATAACCCATGGCCTCAGTGGCCAAGGATCTATCGGGTTGACTATGGTCACACGGAAGTGAAGCAGCACATGGGCAAGGACCCACGGGAGTTCTGCGTCATGTCCGAGGACTTTGTCGACGATGGCAATGGAGTCGTCAAGGGCATTAATACTATCCGTGTTGAATGGACCAAGTCTGCCACTGGTGGATGGGATATGAAGAAGATCGAGGGGTCGCAACAATTCTTCCCAGCAGAGTTAGTACTTCTCTCGATGGGTTTCTTGGGTCCCGAAGATCGTGTTTTGGGAGACGAGATAGAGAAGGATGCACGCAAGAATGTCAAGACGCCTCCTGGGAAATACAGTACAAATGTAGATGGCATTTTTGCTGCCGGTGATTGTCGTCGTGGGCAATCGCTCATCGTTTGGGTAAGCCGCTTCATTTATTTTTGGTGAAACTCGACAGCTAACAGAGGCATCTAGGGAATAAACGAAGGCAGAAGTTGTGCACGGGAATGTGATATGTTTTTGGAAAATTCCTCCCTTCTTCCAGTGACCGGTGGGATCGTTAAACGGAGCGCACAAGAGATTTTACAGTCAACTTCGGGCGTGGGCATCAGCACTTAGACTGAATTAAAATAGCGGTGGTGGCGGTATATAGCGTTTTCGTAGATAAATATATGGAACATGATCAAAACGATAGTATGGATGTTGGGCCTAAGACCGCATATCGTAGAATTTGGCATGATTCCAGGATTGTAGCAACCAGCAACAGATACATGAGTGACGATTCAGTGCAGTTGGTATGACCAACATTAATCAATGCATCGTATGGGATATATCTATTATTTACCTCATATATCGGGCGGTGCAATATTGCGAGATAGGCGCTCGGCGAGATATAGTAGTATTATAATCGTTTGACGGTTTTTTTTTAAAAAAAAACGCCCGTAATATACAATAAACAGTTGTACTTTTTTTTTTTAACTCCAACGAGCTCGACACAATCATTCCCAAGGCACGTTTACAAACCGAATATCCAATATTTTGAAATAATGCAAATAGCATGCCAAGCAGTCAACCTAGCCCCGCGTACAAGTCGTACTAAGTACGAGCCTCTCCAAAATATTGGTTGAAATACTTGGTTGGCAGAAGCAATATATCCCACTTATTGTGGACCTCATACGTCGTAGCCAATACATCAGACACGTGCCTCAATGGAGCTTGCCGAGTGAGACTGGGGGCCAATGAACAACGTGGTGGCGGCTAAAACTACGTCTAGACGCAGCTCTTATCGCGATAGCTGTAACTTGGTTACAGCAAATTGACACGAGCCCCATCGACGACAACCGAACGTGTGCCGCACATTATACCCCCAGAAAGGAATCAGAGGCACAAGGAAGGCTCTGTTTTCAAAGGTACGGCGTCAGAATGAGGTTCGGTCAGACATTGGCGAACTCTGTTCATGAGCCATGGAAAGAACAGTACCTTGACTATGCGAAGCTGAAGAAGCTTCTGAGAGAGGATGGCGCCGGAGATGACAATAAGCCATGGACGGAGGACGACGAGTCTCGTTTCTGCGAGGAAATACTCAACACGCAACTCGGAAAGGTTGCTGCTTTCCAGGAGTCGACATTCCAAAAGCTGGAGGAACGTGCCAACAACGTTAGTGACCGGCTCAAGGATTTGGCACCTCAGGGTGCCGACAAAGTCGACATTGCCAAGTTCAAAGAGATCGAAGATGAGCTGGATAGTATAACCAATGAGGCGAACCAGCTGAAAAAGTACAGCGCTTTGAACTATACGGGGTTTTTGAAGATTGTCAAGAAGCATGACCGAAAACGAGGAAACAAATACAAAGTCCGCCCAATGTTGCAAATCAACCTATCAAAGCGTCCTTTTAACTCAGAGCAAGCGTACACTCCCATGATCAACAAATTGTCGATAATGTATTTTATTGTCCGGCAGCATCTTGAGGATAAGGCGGACAAAGGACTGCCTAGCGTTGGGGACAGGAAGACCTCATCGACCATAGACATGCCGCCGCAGCCACATCCCCAGAACCGCGAGAAGTACACGGCGTACAAATGTGAGCTTTTTGGAACCCTTTGAAAGTTGAAGTGCTAATATTTCTCCAAAGTTTGGGTCCACCCTGACAACCTGTTAGAGGTCAAGACATATATCCTACGCCGCCTGCCTGTGCTTGTATACAGTGAACAGTCTGCAAACCAGGCTGATGGCTCCCAGGGGGACCCCACCATTACATCTCTGTATTTCGACAACTCCCAATTCGGTTTATATTCACAGAAGGTGGACGGGACAGTTGATGCGTCCTCGCTCAGAGTTCGTTGGTATGGAAAATTGAACGACAAGCCGGAGTTACTGCTTGAACAGAAGACAATCCACGATGCGGGGAATAGCGAGGAAAAGCGCTTCCCGATCAAAGAGAAATACGTCCAGCCTTTCATCACCGGCGAATATGACATGGGAAAGAACGTCCAGAAACTCGAAAGACAAGGCCAGCCAGAAGAGAAAGTTGCTGACTATCAGCGATCTGTGAACGATATCCAAGAATTTATTAAAGATCGGAACCTCCAGCCGGTACTGAGGGCTAATTACACCCGTACAGCGTTTCAAAAGCCCTTGGATGATCGTGTGAGGATCTCTATTGATACCGAGCTAGCTTTCATCCGGGAGGACTCTCTGGATTCTGATCGACCGTGCCGAAACCCAAACAGCTGGCATAGAACCGATATTGATAACACACAGATGGAATTCCCGTTTCCAAACGTCAACCAAGGCGAAATATCGAGATTTCCATATGCTGTGCTTGAGATAAAGGTCAAGGAAAATTCTGGGAAAAAAACACCGCAGTGGGTCCAGGACTTAATGGCTTCGCATCTCGTGCACAAGGCGCCACGCTTCTCAAAGTTTGTGCATGGTATTGCATCGTTATTCGAGGATTATGTGAACAGCCTTCCTTTCTGGCTAAGCGACGTGGAGACGGATATTCGAAAGGATCCACATGCCGCCTTTGCAGAAGAAGAACTGGCGAAGGCGCAAAAGGCTGAAGATGAACTGCTTGTTGGAAGCTACATGGCCTCGGCGAGCAATGTGAAAGGTAGTTATAAGGCGGCCTTAGGGTCGCCTTTGAGCAAGTCATATATGACCGATAGATTTGCTTCAGAATCCGCAGCAAAATCTCGGGCTATGGCTGACGCAGCGAGCAAGGGTAAAGGTAAGGGGAGAGCCCAGGAAAACGAGGATGGCGACCAAGACGCCGGGGGTATCAGTGGATACGGCACGACGTCATCTGTATTCCCTTCCTTCTCGCTCTCAAGATATGCACAGTCACGCAGACAGCATAAAGCGGCTCTTCCACCAGGTGTCACCAAACCTGGAATCTTAATCAAAGATTCCGGCCCATTACAAGTGGAACCAAAAGTATGGCTGGCAAACGAACGAACATTCTTGAAATGGCAGCATATTTGTATCTTGCTGGGCTCTCTCGCTGTGAGTCTCTACACAGCTGCGGGCGAAAATACGCTTGCGGAATACATGGGTATTGCCTATATCATTATTGCAGCTTTTGCTGGGTTATGGGGTTACTACATCCATTTCGTCCGACGCAACATGATCATCGCACGGAGTGGAAAAGACTTCGATAACTTCGTGGGACCATTGGTTGTCAGCTTTGCCTTGCTGGTTGCTCTACTGTTGAACTTTGGCTTTAAGGTATGGACCTCTCATACCCAGCCGCGACTTCCCCCACAAGTTGATAAAACATGCTGACAGCATCTAGTACAACGCCGCACTCGAGAGGATCGGTCAAGATAGACAGGGAATTAATGGTACTGCCTCGGGTGCTCAAAGTGCTGGAAATGACGTCCATTCGGAGCTTGTGAGATAGTATAGTGGGGTATATACAAGAATTGTTAAATAGCAAGTAGAGGAAGCATTCCTACAACATTGATAGAGCAGGGTGACGAAGCTGTTATGCGTATATATCAAGAAACCTCCGATTCTTCCCCCCTCCGAAGATGTTATTTGCTGTCTCCAATCGGTTGCTAAACGCCAACCACTCACTTTACATACTAATCAGAGCTTTTCACCCACAAGCGGCAAAATGTTGCTCACCATTGCAATCAAACACATTATATTTTTTGACAGCAAGAATATCACTGGATATCACCTATTATACCTTCCCAATCCAGCGCCCAATACCTATTTGTCTCCTCCACCGCTCAGCACAAGTACGAGGAGGATACCCATTCCAAACATCCAGTATCTGTCAAAATATTAGCAAAGCGGCATTACGACGGCCAGTATAATACACCTACTTTTGCATGAATGTCTTCTCGGGTTCCTCTTTCTCAACTTTGCCCTCCTTCGACAGTGCGATTGGCCTGTTGAGGCTTGGTGTTTTCCCATCAGCCGTCCTCCTAACTGTCACCTTTGGACCAAAATCTCTCGTATGCCCTGCATCTATCTTCTCGCTCTTGCAACTGACTCCAATAACGTCCCCTCCCGGACCAAGAGAAAGAGTTATGACCGGCGCATATCCCTTTGTGAAGTTTTCCATGGACAGAATGGAGGTCGAGGACGCCCAAGCTTTTGTGGCCTTGTCGTAAACGCCCACTCGAGCCAGACCGGCACCTGGTGCTACATCAGGAGAATCGTACGAGGCAATTACAGCCTCAAGGGTGGTCGGGTCGTATTGTATGTGGGCAAGAGGGTCGATTGAGGATGTAGAGGCATCGATGGGTTGAATGGACACGATTGTCGCAAATGGATGATCGGTATCGCTTTGTCCTTGAGCGATAATCGCAGCCGTACAGAACACCAGGAGGGCGGAGAGCCTCATGGTTGATTCCAGGAGAATTAACTGGAATGAGAGGATGCGTTAGCGGCACGTCGGAAGCTACGAGTTGAGCAGAATGTTATTGGAGAAGGTCTCGAAAGGAACCCGGTGGACTCATTAGAGGCCTAATCGGATAAGCTACACTTAAGCTTAATTACACTACAGGCCGTGACGGACGGTCAACAGAAACCCCAATTGAATTTATTGTGCCCAACTGTGTATTGAATATAAAATGAAAATGAAACTTCTCCACTATGATATTGTAGTCTATAACCAGTCGTTATATCGAAGCCTTGGGATAGGCTTATAGACATATGAGAGTGGAAGAACCCTGATACCTGAGTCTCCCACCTTGGAATTTGGTGCCTGGGGCACAACTTATTGGACCGCGCCTGTATAAACAAAGTTAACGACCAGAAAAGCTTTAGGGACAAACGAGACGCACTTCCCTCACCAGACCTTAACAAACATCCTGCGCATCCGTCCTGGGAGCTACAGCTCTCAAGAGTTCTTGCAGTGAATATGTCTTTATTCGGTCAAACCACGAGTTCAGCGAACCAGCCTGCTCCTTCGCAAGGAACCAATTTCTTCAGCGGGCTCAATGCGCCCAAACCAGCTCAACCTGCCTCAAGCCCATTTGGCAACCCTCCGCAACCGCAACAATCTACACCGTCTCTGTTTGGTTCGACAACCACAGGCCAGTCACAGCCGCAAGCAGCGCAATCTTTGTTTGGCTCGACGTTAAATACCGGCGGACAGCAAAACACCAATGGAACCTTGAACACCCAGCAACCAACCGATAGCCTACGGCAATCCCAGGGCCAGAGTCAACAAACCGGAGCTTATTTTGATACCCTACTACAGAAGAGCCGCAAGCGAACACATGGCGACAACAGCCTTGAAGAACTCCCAAGCTTACAGCTTGGGCTCGGCGATTTGAGAGATCGCATCAAAAGGCTTGCTCCGCCATCTATGACAAACGGGGCCGATGGGAGGGCTCATTATCTTCTAGCCGCATCTGGTGTGGAACCTGGTTCAGCCGTTCGAGATCTAAGCCAATTCGACTCACAATCAAAGCGCCAGGACTGGGCCCCTCAACAAACCGACGCTGATACCGACGTGGACAGTTATATTACCAAACTCCAGACCCAGACCACTTTGAGCATGATAGCCGAAGGCCTTTCCAGATCCGCGCGCGACTTTGATAGGTTTTTGGAGGAAAATGCGTCGATGGAGTGGGACTCCCAAAGGAACCGCATTTACCAGCACTTTGGAATCAAATCAAGGGCCGAGGAACGAGCCACGAAGAATGGGGATCAGACTACAACAAGCAGTGGTGGATTTGGGCGTTCTAGGCGAAACAAGAGCGCACGTTCTGAAGAAAATCGAAATTTTGACAGCCTGAGCGGTAGTGCCTACCAGAGGCAGTCCATGCAAAGATCAGTCATTGGGACAGCCGGCCCCGTCGGTTCATTGCAGCAGTCTCTGGCCACGGACTCGGATGCCAAGGCTCCAGCATATACAACTTCGTCTTCAATGCCTTCTGGCCGTCTACTGAGAGAGAAGGAAACCAAGTTTGCTGAGAAGGTAAACAGACTTAATGAATCAAGGCTGCATAAGAGTGCCTATCCACTACTACACGAATTCGGAGCTGTAGAAGCCCAAAACCCCGGCGATCATACTGAACAGGTTTTGAACGCCTATAAAGCAGTCGTCGAAATTGTCGGAGAGCATCCAGATCTTCGAAGCTTTTCTGAGCCAAATGTGGTAAAAGAGCGCCAGTTTGCCAATGCTTGGACCGATGAGGCCCCAAATTCTGTGGCCGCGATAGATCTCAGGAAGAGGATATTAAGAGGCACTGCTCATCACCTGGAGAAGCAGTGCTTTCAAACAATGGAGGGATTGCTTGCTAAGAATCCCAGAGAAGCTAATCTTGGCGGTATTCCAAATGTCCTGAGCAAGGTGAAGGCGTACGTCCGACTACGAGCATCGCGCAAAGACCTTGCTCCGGATAGCACTAGCCTACAGACTCTGGATGGAGAGGCAGTCTGGGCAATTATCTTCTATCTGTTACGCACTGGTCACGTCCAAGAAGCTGCAGACTATGTGCATGCGAATAAAAACGCTTTCCGAGCAATCGACCGCTACTTCCCACATTACATCTCCGAGTACAACGGAAACTCAGACAGGCGCCTCCCACCTGATATGCACAACCGAATCAACAATGAGTACGGCCAGAGATTTCGCATTGCACCTGAGAATTCTGTTGACCCGTTCCGCATGTCTTGCTACAAGGTCATCGGAAGGTGTGGTCTCACAGAGATGACATTTGCGGGGCTCCATCAGGATCTGATGGACTGGGCATGGCTGCATTTCGTGGTTGCAAGGGAGGTCAATCTTGCAGAAGAACATGCTGGCGATGTATTCACTCTTACAAATGTTCAAAAATCAGTGAAAGATCTCGGAGACCTTCTTGCTGCCAAGGGCCCAGTCGAACAAAAAGCATCCTCCGGAGTTTACTTTTATCTTCAGATTATCTGTGGCCGTTTCGAGTACGCTATTCAATCCT
Organism: Pseudogymnoascus sp. VKM F-4513 (FW-928); assembly: GCA_000750755.1. Lineage (NCBI taxonomy): Eukaryota > Fungi > Ascomycota > Leotiomycetes > Thelebolales > Thelebolaceae > Pseudogymnoascus > Pseudogymnoascus sp. VKM F-4513 (FW-928). The sequence goes on from JPJW01000069.1 coordinate 30,709, forward strand.
TGTATGAAATGGATTACGCAGCCGCTCTGCATTTCGCAATAGGCCTGGGTTACTATGGCTTGCTTAGCGTTTCAGATCCTATCACCTCAGAAGGCCGATTACTCACGACCAGCGTTACCGACCGCCCGCAAATCAACTTTGCCCAAATGATCGGGTGGTATACGAGAGATTTCCGCGCTGCAAACGTTACTGCGGCTGTCGATTACCTCACATTGATCTGCCTAAATGGTGATCTACCAGGCGGCATCGGAAGCCAACAAGTATTAGCGTGCCACGAAAGCCTCCGCGGCCTTGTCTTGGAGAGTCGAGAGTTTGCCAAATTATTGGGAGATATGCGATTGGACGGTCAACGAATTACAGGTGCCATTGAAGAGAGAATGAAACTGCTTCACTTGGTTGACACTGATGATTTCATGCGTACAGTCATCATGCAAGCTGCTAGCGTTGCAGATGACAGTGGAAGAGTTACAGATGCTGTCTTGCTGTATGACCTGGCCGGAGAGTACGATAATGTTATCACTATCACCAACAGATCCCTAAGTGAGGCTGTGGCGGTCGAAATTGGCGAAGAAAAATCGACCCTGCCATCGTTCCGACCTGGTCCGGACCAGGGCATTCCGGGTCAGCGTGGTAGCCTGAGCCTAACATCGGTGGAAGACCCTGTTAAGCTTGCGCAGACGATCACAGCCATCTATAATGGCAAGCCAATGTACCACGAGAAGATAACACCAATCAACAAAGAAACATGCCGTGTTCTTCTGAGAATGAATGAGGCCAAGAGTAAGGTGGAGACCCAGAATTGGACAGGAGCTCTGGATGTAAGTTGTCAACCTAAAATTGAATATCCAGTCCAATACTGACAAAATAGATCATTGCGAGTCTTCAAATCCTCCCTCTTGAGGCACATGGAGATTCGAATATCATCCGCCAGTTTGCGGGCAAGTATGCGGCGTTCCCAGAGACCATAACAAGAAACATTCCGAACCTTATCATGTGGACTGGCCGCAGCTGTGAGGAACAGCGGTCCCGTCTTGCAAACTCTCAATATAACAGCAATGACGGCACTCGGCGACACATGATTGAGGACTTGAAACGGAAAGCAAAGGATTTGACGATGTACGCTGGATTTCTCAAGTATCGCCTTCCACCGTGGGTGAATGACATGCTGGCGAGGATTGCAGCGGAATGATGGGATAGGGATGGACATCTATAGCGATGCGACACGGAATATATTTGCAGGTCCTAGATGTACGGAATAATAGTCAAAGTCTTTTGAGTGGTATTGAAAGGAGGCAGACAAGTAAATATTGCACGTGATATACCTGGCCAAGATCTCGTCATGGGTTAGAGTTGGTTGCTGTGATGATGATATTTTGCAATCATATGGTAAACAGCAGCTGTATTAAGTCCGAAGTGTACGGTGCAAAGCATTCGTGTTGACATAGTATAAACTCTTGTACTGCATCTATGGCACAGTCCAAGACTGGACAGTACCGATAACTCAGTTCGTCTGTTATCTTATCAGACGGGTCAATCAGGTACTCTTATGTGGGCTGGGCTGGCTCCAACCTCATTCAGCATTCAAACCCGAGGATTATAGTGATTTGCACTTGTATAAGCCAAGAATCTCCTACGATGGCGTCTCAAGAAGATCTCCGGGACTTACTACGGCTTATGACCACCGGTCGGAATAAGCTAACCATGATGGCTGCTATGGGACGTGTCAAGTCCTTGCAAGCGGCCAACATCCGCAGGTACTTGGACCATGTGATGCATATCAACAGTGACCATAGAACTTACTTTGTCCTAGCATTGCCGATATTGCGAAATCTGACCTTGCGCAGGTGACAGAGGCCATTGGCGATGATAAAGCAGCGAAGCAATTGCATACAGCGGCTAAGAATAGCATCAAAGATCCGGCCAAAAAACGTGCGGCGCCAGAGAGTCTCCTCCCAACCAACGCAAAACGCAATAAGTCAGCTTATGAGCTCGATCATGAGCCACAAACACCAGAGGAGATTGAGGCAAAGCTAGAGCTTCCTGCACCTTCATCTGACGAGGAGGAGATTAGCAAAACGACCATAGTGACGAACCGCGCGCCTCTGGTTCTAGCGTTCGCAGTGGTGCTGTTAAAGTATACCAGACCAGAGCAACCGCTATCAAGCAGGCTGAGTCTCGCACAAGCGGTTGTCAGTGCCAACTCGAGGAGTAAAGCAGTCAGTATTGGAATTACGAAAGGTACGAGCGCTGAAGATGATGGGTGGGGGCAAGGTCAACCTAAGTTGAAAGTGATGGGACGCGAAGTACACATTCTGAAGCGGGATGGGTACTATCTGGGAGCTTCTGGTGGAAGCAGCGCCAATGAAGAGAGCTCGGCAGCAAATGAAGGGATTAGGGCGCCAGGGTCTGACACAGGGTCCACAAACGTCAGCCCCGATATAAGAGATAGCGCGACTATGGATGGCTCACACTGGGCTGTTTCTCAAAGCGTTACACTCAAAAAGTCTACCTTTAGTGGGCGGGCTATTGGAGTAAAGTCTGCTTCTGACGCAAGATCTCAGAAACAGGAGCTTATATCAGGTAACCCAGAGCTGCGAGATGCGAGCCATAACATTACGGCATGGCGTGTGCAAGGCGATCACGGCGGGATCATAGAAGAGTGTAACGACGATGGTGAGAGTGGGGGAGGCCGCCACATCCTTGCAATCCTACAATCTATGGATCTCGTTGGTATTCTTGTGGTAGTTACGCGATGGTATGGCGGGATTATGCTTGGAACTGATCGATGGAAACTGATGGCACAAGTGTGTCATGATGCACTCTCGCAGCGCCTTCGTGTCGCAGGAACCATTGGAAACGAAGCACTGTGGGGCCTAGATCTTGAGGCTATGAGATCTAGGAATCTATCCGGAGGAGGAGTAGGTTCTGGGTTGCCGATCCACCAGCCTGATGGTGCCAGATCATATATCATGAAAGCCTTTGCACCATCTGGGGACGCAACAACCAAGAAAAAAACTGGGATTGCCTTGGAGAGAGAGAAAGAACGAAATCTGGGACTTCTTTTGGGGGCACTGGAGCTCCTGTTTGGCTCATGGGTTGAGCATATTGGCGCTGATGAGCTAGATAGGAGAGCCTGGTCGTGGTATGTTCAAGTCAGGCCAGAGGTAGAGAGTGGCGCCGCCGGATGGGGTGGTAAAGGAGAAGTGAAACTTATGGATATACTTAATTTGCGGCGAAAGGGGTAGGGTCTGTAGAATGTATTAAGCCGACTAATAACGTCACACTTGGCACCATTTATTTGTACGTTGTTACATTCATTGGTTATGCTGATTGGCAAAATATTATTGGAATAGTTGGGGTATAATGAATCAACGCTGGCCTCACCGCACCCAGCCCACACATCAAAATTCTGGACTAAGTTCTCTTGCAGTTCTGGATCTCCTTCTCTGAGCTGCCGTAGAAGAGACAGCACCCTTGCTTTCGCTGAGGCTTGTTCCGACTCCAGAAGCAGACCTCCCCTCCTTGAATATGTCTCTCGTATAGGTTGGGTCTTCAGACTCATCATCAGCTTCCTCTGTTTTGAGATAAGCGGGAGCTTCGCTTGACAAAGGGTTCTTCTCATCATCTTCTTTCTTGATCAGTGGTTCGTGCTGTACAGGCGCCGGTCTGTCATACGCCGTGTATCTTCGTGACCAATCTTGGACATCCGAATCATCCGTATCTAGAACATCATCGTCAAGGGGTTCGGTTTTGACCTTAGAGCTGCCACCTTGGAATTTTTGTTCCACGGGGGAATTCTGATCCTCAGTGGCGTTGAATGTTGATTGCAATAGAATCCAGGCCACTAGAGCGAAAAAGACCTCTGCGGCCCAGAACGCGGTTGTGAAGACCATGAATGATAAGATTCGATGGTTGTACATAAGCCACCTAAGACCTGAGAACCTGGCCCGAAGTAGCAGACGCATGTTATAAACTTGGAGGGCCTGTTGATGGCGGCATTGTATATCAAGATACACCTTTCTCGGGGCATTTTTATACCCCTTTTCAAAGACGATCCCTTCAGCCATCGGAACCAGCAGCTTTTCGGATTCACGACTCCAGCCCAAGATATATAGCGGAAGACCAGCGAGTTGTTTACCGAGGCTCACGACATCGGATCGAAACGTGAGGATGGCAGGGCGTCGAGATGAGAACAAGATAGATCCAGCTGGAATCCAGCTGTGAAGATCAGATGGTCGGCTAGTCGATGTTCCAGGCCGACTTGAGTCCTTATATTCAGATGACAACATTACCATGTCCACCATGAAATTCCCCAGGTCGTTGTTTGCTGGTGATGTCGGAAGGTCAATTTCAACCAGTACATCATATGCCTGCTGTGGCATAACAGAATTATCTAGAGATACAAGCCCATAAGGGTTGGATGTGTCATCCCTATTCCGCTATATCAGCCCTGGAGTATGTTTTGGGGGGGCTAAGCTTGGTGGGTTGGCACGTACCCATATTGAAGATGGACCTCCCGCTCAATCCCAATCTTCGGGATATAATTCGCGTAGAATAGGACATAAGCAACAATGGCGAGACCAAATAGTGTAGTGGAGGTTGCTAGAAAGAGGGCCGTGTTAAGGTAGGCTTTCCTCGCGGACTTGGACGACGCGAGTCTGACGGGTCTCAATATCAAGTCCTGCGGAATGTTAGTGTTTAGATAGCTATACCGGACATTTCCAGCCAAGACATCAAACTGTGGGCTGTTGGATGGGATGCCATACCATTGGTAGTATCTACCATTGCGCGTCTGCAGTTCAACGGGCGTTACATGCACGTGTGAATAGTGAATAGGAGCTTCGTTGCACTCCAAGCTCAGTTCAGAGCTTCAAAAGCCGATTAGTGACGTACGGAGGAGCATAGATAAGATAACTTGCAGGAACAGCGATGACTAAGCAGGCTCCCAAATACTGAGCACATGCAGATGAACTACGGAGTATAATCGACGATTATATTTCACGTGATACAAGGAAACACGGTGTGCAGGGGTCCCTTGCAAGGCGACCAGTCGTGACATGCGGGAGCGCGTCGAGTGATCAAGCGCCCGTCCACCTGAGCCTGGCGCTGGTCACTGCACCTCCTGCACCACCACACTTGCCCACACAACCCCTGTCTTACCCATCCGGGCGCTTCCTGAACATGGAACATGAACGACCTGAGCCGCAGCCTTGCGCCGA
>JPJW01000071.1:0-11714 GCA_000750755.1 Pseudogymnoascus sp. VKM F-4513 (FW-928)
ACTTGCTGCCCCTAATATTGATGCCAACGCTGCAGATAAGAATGGCCGGACAGCGCTTTGGGAGGCTGCAAGTGCGGGGCATGAGGCTGTTGTACGCCAGCTACTTGCTGCCCCTAATATTGATGCCAACGCTGCAGATAAGAATGGCCGGACAGCGCTCTGGTGGGCTACAAGTAAGGGGCATGAGGCGGTTGTACGCGAGCTGCTTACTGCCCCTAATATTGATGTTAACGCTGCAGCTGAGGATGGTTGGACAGCGCTCTGGTGGGCTACAAGTAAGGGGCATGAGGCGGTTGTACGCGAGCTGCTTACTGCCCCTAGTATTGATGTTAATGCTGCAGATGAGGATGGTCAGACACCGCTTTGGGAGGCTGCAAGTGAGGGGCATGAGGCGGTTGTACGCCAGCTACTTGCTGCCCCTAATATTGATGCCAACGCTGCAGATAAGAATGGCCGGACAGCGCTCTGGTGGGCTACAAGTAAGGGGCATAAGGCCGTTGTACGCGAGCTGCTTACTGCCCCTAATATTGATGTTAATGCTGCAGATGAGGATGGCTGGACACCGCTCTTCGCGGCTGCAAATGAAGGGCATGAGGGGGTCGTAAGCCAGCTTCTTACTGTCCCTGGCATCGAAGTCAACACGCCAGGCGCAAATGGTCAGACGCCGCTATCTTTCGCCCAAGCAGGAGGCCACGAAGGCGTTGTAAAGTTGTTACTGGAAAATGGAGCGACGGTTGTGACCGAAAGTCCAGACGAGGATCATGCATAAGCTCCCATCTTTAAAGCAGATGTAAGTAAAACCAATCTTCTCAATCATAGGCTTTCGTTACTGACGCCAATTCTCTGCTACGGACAGTGTCCTCTAGGCTTTCGGGCTGCACATATATACTTCAAGTCTCACGCAAGCTTTTCTATGGAGTGGTTTGCATTTATTTACCGCTGGCTTTGTTAACAACTTGACAAATACGTTGTTAATTGCTGTAAGCACGTAAATGATTACCATGTGGGCGTGACTCCCAGCATCCCCAAAGAGAAATTAAGAACCCACTTTTTCAGTTCGTGGATAACGGGAACAAGGCGGGCTCCACACAACAATACAGCATTAGTGGTTTAGTGGTAAAATCCATCGTTGCCATCGATGGGCCCCGTGTTCGATTCACGGCTGATGCAAATTGATTAAGAAGCTCCATTTTGGAGTGCATACATTTTGCAATTTTTGACATTTTTGGTTGTGGTGTGCAGTTCTTGCCCCGAAGAGCTTCGAGGATTTAAATTTTCGGGGTTTGAGGGTGCGACACCGATGAAGTTATACTCTCAGACCAATCATCGACCTTCTGGACGATGTCGTCTATTTTTGTAAATATCGATTGCCATATACGATCACAACGTGGAGCAATATATCATCAGTTGCTTGTGATAGTAGTTAAGCTTTCTTGTTCGCCGACGGAGCCGTATTCTCCGTCGCTGGCTGGGAAAATTAGCGTCGGCATGGTGCCCAGCCCCAACACTATAGACGAAAATAAATGCTTGGTGGAAATGGAGGAGGGGAGCGTGCATGACGCGGGAGCACCTTTAATATTATGGCAGAGTTGACATTGCAGTGTCGATCTTGGGGTAAGGACAGAACCTTGGGAGTTTTGGGGGAAGTATATATTATAGATGCAAGCCTGCTCAATTATAAAAGATGGAGCAATTGGCAAGAGGCTTGACATACGTATTTCAAGTCAATTGAGCACCTAGCGTTCACAATGGTTCAAACATACTTTCTGCGTCCGGCCGTGCTCCTTGCCGCCTTGGCCACCGGTAGCCAGGCCAAGGACATTTACGTCTCGCCGACTGGCACCGGCTCCGGGACTTCCACCTCGCCATACGGCTCCATTCAATCAGCCGTGGACGCCGCTGTTGCCGGTGACACGATTCTTTTACGTGCCGGGACGTACAAGCCGACGACGAATATCCAGATCAAGAAGAGTGGAACTAGCGCAGCGCCCATTACTCTCCGGCCATATGAGAAGGAGAAGGTCATTCTTGATGGCGAGTCTCTGCCAGGGTATATCTTGTTCTTGATAGTCTTTTATTCTGTGATCTGACTTCTGTTACAGGACCCCTTACGGCCTAGATGAATCGCTGCCGAACAAGGAGCGGGGCATCCTGCACATTGAGGGTGGTAACTTCTGGGAGTTTTACAACCTTGAGTAAATCGCCAGTGCCACATTGATTACATGAAGGGAACTGACCAATATTAGACTAATCAACGGACCATATGGTATCTACTCTCGAGACTCTTCTAATAATTACTATGAATCTCTCTCCACTCACGACAATTACGAATCTGGCTTCCAACTTGAGGGTGCCGCATCTAATAACGTTGTCCTCTATCTTGACTCCTACCGCAACCGCGATCCTCGCAAAAACGGCGAGTCTGCTGATGGCTTTGCCTGCAAGAGTGGATCTGGCGAGGGAAATGTGCTTCGTAACGCCCGTTTGTGGGACAACGTCGACGATGGCCTTGATCTCTTCATGTTTGAATCGGCCGTGACGATTGAGGAGGTATACTCCTGGGGCAATGGCTTCAACCACTGGGATTTTACCGACTTCAACGGCGACGGCAATGGATTCAAACTCGGTATCACGGATAACCCACCGGCAAACCACATTGTGCGCAACTCAATGGCCTGGGGAAATGCGAAGAAGGGTTTCATTGATAATGGAAACCCAGGTAAATTCACTGTTGAGCGTAACACAGCATGGAACAACGGCGACAACGGCTTCAACTTCCGCAGCTCCTCATCAGTAATGAAAGCCAACATCGCGGCAAAGAATGTCAATGACCAGGTTAGCTTGACGGGACCTGTGACGGCTTCGGGCAACTCGTGGCAGATTGGAGGAGACTGGTCTGATAGCGCATTCAAGAGTGTTGATCCGTCGATTCTCAAGGGCGCTCGAGGTGCTGATGGACGGGTGCCAGCGAGTGACTTCTTGGTACCTGTCTCTGGCCAGGCTATTGGGGCTACCACAAGGGAAGATGTTTGAGCTAAGAGCTTGACTTGTTAGACAAATTTGACGTTATAAATGTTCGGTCGCAGGTCGCAAGTGATTTCGCTGGCTATCAAACCGAAATGAACATATCTTCCTCCAGAAGGTCCAAACGACTCATGCAACATATGCCCGTTCTCAGCACCAAGAATTGGATATTAGCTGCCCAGAAAGCATCCCTTAGTGTCCTGATTTCTTCCTTTGACATTGCCATGGATGTAAACTCAAACTTAACGACCTTGAGCCGAGGAAACTGATCAGGCGCATCCTTGGCAATTCTCATAACGGCTGGGAAGTTGGGATCAGCCACTGCCAATTGGAGAGACTGGATCGACGTAGGCAAGAGCGACAACAGTGCCGAATCATTCTAGTAGTAGTCTTCTCTATTGTGAACGAGAAGTTGAAATTCATCCAGGATTAGCTTCTCGAGCGCTGTCATCTTCTTCAGAGACAGAAGCAAGTCGGCGTCGCGGAGCCAACGGGGGGCGGGAGGAGAATAGCCTGTAGCGCTTAACCGTAGTTCAAGCCCTTTCAGTGTTCTCGCTTTGGTTATGAGGGCCCGCTGTGCCTCCATGGGCGTGATGCTCGCTATTTCTCCTTCGCAGGCTGGTCTCGCTTCCACCACATATGACAGCCATTCCAGCTTCGGGCACGCGTCAAGGAGAGAATTGAAGCCAGCTGTGTCCATTGGGACATAGAATAACTTGACTTTCCGGAGGTTGGAATGATAAACCCACGCCGAATCTGGCATATTCGTCCGCCAAGGTTCAAAATGAGTCAGGTTTGGCACCTGATGAAGGAGACGGTGAAACTTGTCCGAGCGGGGGTCGTTCGGTCTTCCTCCCTCAATGACAAGACGTTTGAGAGATAGAAGAGGGCTGCTTCTGAAGGAGTAGAGTTGTGTGGCTTCGCGCACCGTGATACGAAGTCTATCGAGGCTTGGGCAGTGCGTGATCAGGAGACAGTCTACGTCGGTATAGCTAGGATACAACAATTTGGCAGGCTTGGAGACCACCACCTGGCCCGGCTCTTGCGGAAAGTTGAGTGTGACCTGAAGCTTCTTGGCTAGCGCTTCAATACCACTTTTGGGTTCGCCGTGTATCGCGGGGTAAGTCATGTCAGTATTAGGTTGGAAGTGAAGCTCTCTGACGTGTCGGGCAAGCTCAGGTCGTTGTGAGATTACCCGAATTAACAGTAAGATCCTCACGATGCCCAACATCCATCCCGGGCGATAGTACAGAAATGGCGTCGCAATGTAGCGCAGTGTCGAACAGGTGCTGCAAAGGTTAGCCAGGGTGGCTAAATTCTCAATATGTGCGTCATGTGGTATTCTTGGGTCGCTCATGAAATTGCAGCATGGACAAGGGCAGCCCGAACTCCAACATATCTTGTCTGGATTCTGCACAGAACAGTGAAAACCAAAAGTACTCAATATTTGATAGAGAATATCCTCTGGGAGGTCAAGAAGGGATAGCATGTTTGACCGTGTGCAGGTGCGGGAGGGCTGTTAGAATTATATGCAGTCTCCGGGAAGGCACCAGCGCGTAGGGGCAGCCGCTTTTGCATCGGTGTTGGTTGGTTGGTCTTTAGGCGCCCTGATTCTGGTGTACTGTACAATTTCCTGACGCCTCAAAAAAGCAACAGCGTTTTGTCATTAGGTAGACAGCTGGATGAGGGGAGATTTCCCTGTGCACTGTACAGTATTTAGCTCCTCCCCGCTGTCATCCGAAGCCATCCATACAACCCAACCGTCGCCCCCATAACACTTCTGAACACAGCCTTCCCCCTCACCCCCTCACCCCACAACACCCACCCATCTACAAGCCCGGTAAGGCCCCAACACCCTAACAAAATATCCACTGCGTCTAGCATGCCGCGCGAGTACAGCGTCCCCAGTGCTAGTCCAATCGCCACGTTGCGCCCGGCATTAATGAGGGACACTGCTTGAGCAGGCTGGGAGGAGGCGACGCGCTGTGGGAATCCCAAGGTTGATAATGCGGAGGCGGCATTGAACACAGGCATGGCGCCGCCGGCGATGACGCCAAAGGATACGATTAGAGCGGGGATGTGGCGGGATGAGAAGGACATGATGTGATTATTTTTTGAAGTTACGCTTTAAAGATGTGATATTATGGATGGGGCTGTTGTGTGTGCAGTTGTGAAAGATATGGGAGTTGAAATGAGACCTTATACGAACTTTGAACGGTTATAAGATTGATGTGGCTTACACTCGGGATTTGTATTAGACCGCTGACGCAGCGAGAGGAACGACTTATTTGGAAGCAAAGGCATGGAAATTGCAAACCGTTGGCAGGTCCACTAGCATATATCAGAACGCGGTACGAGTAACTGGATAGGCAATATAGTAAATTTAAAGTTTAGCTATTACATCCCTTTAGTTTAGGAAATAGTCAACTCCCCAGTCAAAGGCAGGTTTCTGCTACTAGCACCAACCCAAACCGAATATTTCCCCTGCTGCAAGACCCAAGCTTGCTCAGCAACATTCCAATCTGATAAATCTCTTCGCAAAAGCGTGAACCTAACAGTCGCGCTCTCGCCGGGTGCAATCTCGACTTTGTCGAATCCACGCAGCTGTCGCACAGGGCCGCCTGGAATGTGCACATACAGTTGTGCCACTTCCTTTGCAGTGACATCGCCGGTGTTGGTGACTACGGCGCTGGCAGTTGCGATGACATCCCAAAGACTCTCCTTTCCGCCCTCGATGATGGGGGATTCGGGGGCATTACGAGATGTGCTCGCGTTATGAACGAGCGACACGCTGAGGTCGGAATATTCGAATGTGGTGTAGGTGAGTCCGAAACCGAATTCGTATCTTGGCGTGATGTTCTTTCGGTCAAAGTCGCGGTAGTCGATGTAGACACCCTCCGTGAAGTCATCTTGGGGGAAGAAGAAGAATTCGTCGGTTGCGCGGGCGAGGGGAACGTTGTAGTCTGATTCGTTTTTGGCAACTGTGTAGGTCATTTTACCAGAAGGTGATTCATCGCCGAATAGAAGTGAGACGGCTGCTCGGCCTGAGTCTTGTCCTGGGAGATGGGCGAACATGACCGCGGTGATGTTGGGGTGGTCGATCCATGTGTCTACGAGGCGAACACCGGCGTTGTGGATGACAACGATGGTGTTGGAGCAAGCCGAGGCGACGTTGAGGATAATATCATCAGAGTAATCGTCTATGGAGTTTGCATTATTAGTATGTTATAATTTCTCGAGCAGGGCCACAAACCATGAAGTCCTTCGCGATCAATTCCCTCGGTGGCAAAAGCATTGATGAAAACTAGGCAGGCATCACTTGCTTGGTCGACTTGTGGCGCGGTCGAGTGGAAATCCCAGAGTAACTGGAAATTATCGGTGTAGGCTCTCTCTTGAAGAGCATCAAACGGAGCTGAGATATAAGCGGGAGCTGTTCCGCCACTGCCTCCACCAACAATCAACGTCCCGTTCGGGCCGATCTGACCGGGATTCACAAATGGGGATACAAATGCATCTCGCCAGAAAAACTCGGAGTTTGATAAGAATCCAAACTTGTAGTTGAAGTTGGGGTCGACAAGGTTGACACGAGGCGGTGCCACTGCGTCGTATCCAAATAGGGACAAAAGCTTGGGCTTCTTGAAGGGAAGCGTCTTGTTAACATTCTTGACAAGCACGTGTCCTTCGATTGCTCCCTGCAGGAGAATGGGCTTTGAGGCGGGATCGCGGGCGTTTACTGCCTTGTGTGATACGTTGTACTCAATAGGAAGGCTGACTGGAGGGAAATCTCTCTATGGTGGTGATTAGCAAGAAAATCCTTCTTAGATAAATGTAAACTTACGTCTTGACCAAGTTGATACCAGGCCGCGACGATTCTTGTTGCCACTAAAGTACTGTTAGTGATAAAATGCTAATGATAGGTGGAAGGGTGAAGACGCACTGTCGGTAAGACGAGCTTCTGGCATACTGCCATTCTTGACGAACGTAGTAAGGTTGCTGCCATCTACGCCCCAAAACTCGCCACCATCAGGCATAGCCATATCCATTCCTCCCTGGGCCGAAGCGATACCAGCATCTATAATAATTAGCAATATTCTAACCTGGGAATAGGAGAAAACATACGCTGGGCACCCCAATCGGAAACAACGAAGCCTTCAAATCCAAGCTCAGTCTTAAGGAGACCATTCTGGGTCTTCTGGTTGTGGCAGCCATAGGTGTTGTTGATTCGCTGGTAGGAGCACATAACTGAAGCGGATCCAGCATGGATGGCATCGGCGAATGGCCACAAGTACAATTCGTGCATTGTCTTGTCATCAATATTAGATGAGAGGGATTCGATTGTCTGAGAAAGGTTATTGCTGGGACCCCCTGAAGAAAGTCCACCGCCGCCACCAATTCCTCCACCAGTGGCACCAGGTTCAATTGGGTTGCGGTTGTTTTCTTGTTCGTTTCCAATAAAATGCTTGACAGAAGCGATGACGCCCGCATTCTGGATGCCTTCGATGGTATCATGGACGAGACTTCCCGAGAGATATGCTGTAAACATATTAGCTTTTGTGGGCAATTATGATAAGAGGAACAACGTACGGTCATTACTGAACCCTTCCCAGTTTCTACCACCAAGAGCAACTCTTCCCAAAGGACCAACCACGGGACCTAATATAACATGGACTCCCTTTCTCTTGAACTCAGCTGCCATATGAGTAGCACGTTGAAGCGTCAGAGCTTTGTTCCAGCTTGTGCCCACACTAATACCCGCGGGGTAGGCGTTGACCAAGTCCGTAGCTCTTAATCCCTGGCCAGCATCTGCTAGACAGAGACCCTCCCATCCCAAACGTGGAACGGAGCCAGTGGCACCTGAGCAGCCTGTGGTCGGTTCATAGCCTACGGTTATGTTGGCTCTCTCTGCGAGTGTCATCTGCGAGACAAGGGCCACGGCTTTGGCGTGAGCTGTCTGCCATGATAGGGTACCAGGAGTCTCAGCTGGTAAAAGGTTAGCTTTTGAAAGCAATAAAAGCAGAGCCCAGGTTGGAGTCAGGTATCTTACGTGAGGGCAAGACAGATGGCGACTGCCCATAAAAGTGGGTATCATCGGTAATATTTTGGCCAGAAGCAGCGCCGGCGAAGACACTCAACGACAGACATGAGGCTGTCGCCAGCTTGGTGGTAAAGGAGACCATTTTGAATTGCCTTGATCGAGATGGTGGTAGAGAATTAAAATAGAAGACGAAGCCCGCCTTTTGTATGCCTCTCAGTTGACGACATTTCCCAGTATGAGAGTTAACTTTTTACCTCGGGGTAAATCCATTCTCTAATCGGACCTACTACTGCCTGAGTATACTCTCATCGACCCATCGAAATGATTAATGCATGCCCCTCCTCGAGTACGTTCCCGCTCTCTTTGGCTGTAGTTGAGTTGTAGATCACAGGGCAAGATCGTCCGTACGGGTCACAGAAGGCCGGTCCCAACTTCAACGGAGGGGATCACATAACCTCAGGCAATCAGTCTGCACAGCAGTCTGCGGTCCATTGTTCAAAAGACCGAGGTCATGGGGACTTGAAAGACGTCAGAACGGCCAAATATTAAAGCTCTTAACGGCGAAATAACCTTGACCTGATGCCCACGAGCTCTTGGCACACGCGTGCATCCCCGAATACGGAGTCTCTCTAGCTAGGCGATTTCCTAGTATATGAGTTAGGAGGGAGCCGGATCTGAGAAACGCAGCGGGTCTGCCGCCTCTAAGAGTTGTAAGTGTGGAGTGTAGTTGTGGGGAGGGGTAAACTTCGGCTCATTCATTTCTCAGTCACCTCTCAGTCAGCCAGCTACTTTTCCTCGACCAGTCTTTTTTCGCCCGCACTTCCCCAATGATGAAGCTTAACTACCTAGGCCATCAGCCGAGCAATCCTGGTACTGGGTTTGGGTGGCATGGGGATTTCTTGGGGTGCAGCAAAACCCCGCATTCTCCGCAACTACAAAAGTGCTCCCCCTCCGCATCCCTATCCCTCACCCCTCACGATGCTTGAGTGGGCATCGGGTTTCCTACAGGGCTATATTTGTGCATGCCTGAGAACCTAATAATGACACTGGGACCACGGAGATGAGCCGAAAGGAGAACTCTTGACCAGCATATACGATGGGCGTGATGATCTCCCTGCCGCGTATTGCCGAAGTTTACCCTCAGGCTCTATAATTTGTTAATGATTGGCGGGTCGTCCCAAACAACCGCTCTTCTCCCTTCTCTCTTCTCCAACTTTTTTTAACTAGGTAGGTGTATAAGGCCGAGGTCTCTCCCCGTCTCTGGAGCTTGATGCAACATGCCACTGCTTTCAGTTTTGCGCCGCGATTCATGAACATTCAGCTGTACTGATATGTTTGTTGATTGCTATGCCGAGGCTCTTTTTTTTAAAAAAAGAAAAATATAAATATGTATATGTATATAATTTTTCCTTCAAAAGCTGCGCCACTGCCCATCTTCCTTGAATACCTATCTAGATCCAATCGCAACCCTGCTATAATAACAGATTATATCTCCCTGCTCTCCTGCCTGGTCGACCAACTCCCAACTTACCGGACGCCGTCGAATAGTGGAAAACACCGGAAGAACATTTACCCCACCGGCACCTACCAGAGAAAAAAACCCTAAACAGGCCCACTATCATATATCGAAATACGTTAACTGGTTAACATGAAAGCATCAGTGGTTTAGTGGTAAAATCCATCGTTGCCATCGATGGGCCCCGTGTTCGATTCACGGCTGATGCAAATCTTCAATACTCCAATTGGAGTATCATCCTTTTGCTTTTTTACCGTTTACTCTGTTGAACGCGGCTAAAGTTTGCTCTTTTTGAGGCCGAGATGTAGCTCAGCGGGTTAATTGAAGCAGATATATTTTGGAATCTTGCATGCCGAGCTACTTAACACGCAATTGAACTCAGCCGAAGTTATCTTTGCCCGTGGATTTTGAGCCATGGCGGGTTCAATTCCTGTGTGTTTTGTGT
This sequence comes from Pseudogymnoascus sp. VKM F-4513 (FW-928), assembly GCA_000750755.1. Taxonomy (NCBI): domain Eukaryota; kingdom Fungi; phylum Ascomycota; class Leotiomycetes; order Thelebolales; family Thelebolaceae; genus Pseudogymnoascus; species Pseudogymnoascus sp. VKM F-4513 (FW-928). The sequence continues at coordinate 10,021 of JPJW01000071.1, forward strand.
TTTGTTTATCGATTCAGTCGGCTTAGGTAAGCTTCCATCGGTTCGGGTACCGGTTTACATGGCCCCGTTTCTGGGCGACGGTACCCGCGTGCTATCGCCCAGAAACGGGGCCTGTCCCCGCGTTTGTAGCGTGGAGTTGTGGGGGAGCTTGATCTGCCCGCCCTGTTAACCTACTCCTACCTCGGATGGGAATCGAAGCTGGGCCTGGATGTTTACTTGAACTGCTGCCATCTCTCCTCTTCCTCCTCCAGCTCTCCTCTCATCTAGTGTGGTAATGAAGAAGAAGTTATAACATGATTCGGCCGGTATTTCGATTCAATAGCCCACGGGCCTGTGCGCCCGTGGTTCGTCGAGTGCAAAGGCGGGGACTTCTCACTTCGTCGTATGCCCAGGGACCAACAGAGGTAGGGATTACACTTCTATTACCCTTGTGCAGCTCTTTCTCGGCATATACTGACTTCATGCCTCGTAGCCTGCGTTACTCGAACAAACAATCCCAGAGCATTTCGCTTCTATCGTCTCCAAACATGGCGACCAGAATGCCGTGATCTCGCGCGCCCAACAGACGCGACTTACATATGAGGAGCTAGACCAGAGGAGTAGCTCTGTCGCAGCAGGGCTGCAGGCACAGGGCGTGAAGAAGGGCATGAGAGTGGCAGTTAGTTTGGGGAACAACATCGAGTTCGCTGTGGTATGATACGCCGATGCGTACCTGATCGGGATGCATGTGCTAACTGAAGGTCGCCAGACAACATATGCCTTGTTCAAGCTCGGAGCGATTCTCGTAAGTACAAAAGAAAGAGGTCCTTACAAACAAACGTTTACTAACAATATAGGTTCCGCTGAACCCAGCGTTCAACTCGCCCCAGGTTATCTCCGCCCTGTCGCATCTCTCAGCAACACATCTCATAATCGGGACCGAGACCAACCTCCCCTTCAAACCCCCTCGGGAAAACATATCGCTGCTCAAGCAGATCTCCCCAGATCTCACGTCCGGATCGATCGAGTCTGCCTCCGTTCCATCCCTACAAAAAGTCATTCTCGTCGACAACTCGGCCGGGCGCCTCGATGTCTCAGACTTCAAATCGACAACCTCCTTCAACGACCTCCTATACGGGCAAGCACCCAAGACAGTAACCCCCGATACCCCTCTCCACCGGGACGACATAATCAACATCCAATTCACATCCGGCACCACCGCCCTCCCCAAAGCCGCGTGCCTAAGCCACACCGCCATCCTCAACAACGGCTACTTCATCGGCATGCGCATGGGTCTCACCCCTAAGGACGTAATCGTCTCCCCACCACCCCTCTACCACTGCTTCGGCTCCATCCTCGGCTACATGGCCTCAGCCACCCACGGCTCCGCGATTGTCTTCCCCAGCGAAGCCTTCTCGCCCTCCGCCACCCTCCTCGCCATCCAAGAAGAGCGCGGCACCGCCCTCTACGGCGTCGCCACCATGTTCACCGCCGAGCTCGAGCTCCTCTCCAACGGCACCATCGAAGACAAAGGGTTCGAGCACCTCCGCACCGGCATCGCCGCCGGCTCCTCCGTCCCCTCCGTCCTAATGGGCAAGCTGCACGACCGCCTCAACCTCACCGGCCTCACCATCTGCTACGGCATGACCGAAACAGCACCCGTATCCTGCATGACCACCCCCGACGACCCAATCGCCAAGCGCCTCGACAGCGTC
>JPJW01000075.1:0-13895 GCA_000750755.1 Pseudogymnoascus sp. VKM F-4513 (FW-928)
GGTAAAAGAGCAGTTTTAAAGGGTCAATTCCACATCTCAACAGAGGAACTACGGTCGTAAGTTGTAGAAGCTAAAGAAGCAACAGCAATAGCTTCACAGAGACCTAGAACAACACCACGACTAAATTACCGCTCTATAATTGAGGAAATGGACGAAGAGAGCGATGGAGAGCTATATGACAGTGATTTAGATGAATTAGCTTTGTAATTATTGACTTATTTTCGATTTTCTAAGCTGGCTGTTTGGTGGTTCCGGCTCAGATTTTGGTGGGGGATTTAGAATTGTCGCTTACGCCATGGTAGCGGTTACGCCACGACCTACGTTATTGTAATTGTAGGCATTCCACTTTGTACAAGTCAGTTCAATGGTTTTAACACTTCATCTGAATTTAGATGGCATTTTGATATTTTCAACAGCTAATATATAAGTTTGCCACCCAAAATATCAAAAATGTCCGATCTGCCACTACCCAACTATTTCAAAATCCAGCTAATTACACAACTAGTACCCAAAATATTGAAAATTACTAAATCGCCACCTAAACTTTTAAAAACTTAGCCCGTTCAAACTTCACTGGATTGCTGTTGGAGTTTATAAACCAACTACCTAAGAACTAACTTACTGCAATTGTAGGAGTTCGGCTTTTGCATATATTACGGGAACTGCTCGAGGCCAACATAATCACACGTATCACATCGCTGTGGAGCGCTCATACCAAATTTGTACCAAAGAAGAGTGGCGCGCTCAGAATGGTTCATAGCTGCTAATGATGCTACGATGAAGGATGCTTACACAATGCGTCGGATTGAACTGATCCTTCAGACAATCGTGCAGCCCAGGGTGAAGACATTCTTTTAAGCGGATGGTGCTAATGGCTTCTGGAGTATTCTGCTGTACAGCCCGCACATTTATAAGACAGCCTTCTCGATCGACACTTGGTAGACAACTTGCTTACCTCCGCATAGGCCAAGGCCTTATCGGAGACCCGTCCACTTATTCCAAGGCAAAGGATATCATCACAGGGCCTATTCCAAAACCGTTGAACTACATGTGTTGGTGTCGAAAACCATTGAACTATGGAAAAGTGGAATGCCCATAATTGCACAGTTCTTAGGTTGGTTTATAAACTCCAACAGTTGGGATTTACCCGCAATCCTCAAGGAATCCGCCCATTAGTTGACAAGCTCGCTGCTCTCCGTGACATCAACTCTCCCACGTGGGAAGAGGAGCTCCTCCGAGTGCTCTATGCTCTGCCTTCCTTACCTTAAAACCTTCGTGCGTGGGAGGTCAGATTTGACTTCGATCATGAAGACTGCGTTCAAGTATGAAATGAAGACGGTGGCGACGTGTGCAGGATTTGAACCTACGCGGCCGAAACCATATGAGTCCTAATAAGGTTATAGCTAGCATACACTAGTACCGTACCACCTATTATAAATCATATATCATTTACTTTGAGTTTTGTCGCATGATTCTCTTCTATGTCATGTGATGGCAGAATGCTGTAGGGTGGCAATCTAGATATTATCAGAAAGTTGGGTGGCAATCTAGATATTCTTCATATTTTGGGTGGCAACTTAAGTTAGATATTAGCCGATAATCCTTTTATGTTATGTATTGACAGAAACCGCAGGATGGCAATTCTGTAATTTTGAAACAATGGGATGGCGTTATGCCAAAGCGGACTAAGGTATAGGAAAGAAATTACTGAACTGCCGTTCAGTAATTTTTCAGCCGATTTTTCATATATTTTAGGTAGTAATTTTGTAATTAGCTGTTGTTTGCTTAGAGGCAGTATCGAAAGCATGTACTAGCATTTATGAGGGCACCTCTTTATGAGGTCTTCACGTGGTAGATCTGTGGGACCTATTGAACTCTTCCCTTCCTATAGTCCGCTTTGGCATAACGCTAGTATATAAGTAGATAGATGGTTCTTAGATAGGAGCTTTATGCTCAACTTAAGATAGCATTTGTTATATAACTACTGTAACTACTGTAACATGTTGCTTGAAGCCTATGTCTGATCCCCTCACTGCCTACTACTGTGTGAAGTTAAATCGTCGCGTCAGAAACTTCCATACAGGAAGCAGCATTACACGTAATTATTAGTCTTCTCATCCAGAACTCGTTGACGAATAACTACATCTTCATCACTGCCAGTTTTCGAATCCGCCCTACTTCCACTAGAAATTTCCTTGCCTACAACATCGTGCTTGGCATCCCACTCCGCAAGCTCGGAATTGGGAACTTTGTTCAATTTGTGGGCTTGGGCGCCGCTGTCCAAGACGATAACTGTCTGGCGGATGGCATAGTTTCCTCGCCTGGGAAGGAAGTGCGTCCAGATCCAGTAGTAGATACCGCAGGCTGCGAGACTAGATAGCTTGTTAGTAAAATATTCGAAGAGATGATTGGAGCAAACCTACATTCCAATACCAGTAAGGCAATATGTTGCATAGAAGAAGCTGACACTTCCCGCGTATATTCCACCTGCGGGAGGAACCCACTGTGAGATATTGAATCAGTGGTAGTTCAGTCTTAAACAAGGGGGGAATAATTACAGGCATCACGAGAAGTATAACTTGAATTGCAATGTAGAACAGTAATACCACGTCCCAGGTTTTGAACTCTGGTCTTTCGGCGTTGATGCGCTTACGCTGGCGCCGGATGATGAATACTCCTACCGCAACAGCGCCGGTGAACACGGCATCTGGGTACGACTTTAAGTCGACAACTGGGGTGCATATTAGTAAAGAGCAGAAATCTAAGGTCAAGATGAGTATTACGGAAATCAAAAGCGTCTCCGAATGGAGGGGCGAGAACCATCAATAGTGTGAGGACGTATTTGAAGGCATATGGCCCGAGTGGCGTTCCGAATGGTTGGGTCGATGACCAAAATGCGGGATATGGCAATACACCTTGTCTGAATCAATGTTAGAGATAATAAAAATACATTGATAAATGCTGAGAAACTTGCCGTCCACATTCACGGATAATACGGGAGGAACCAATCAAGTTTGACACGAGGTTGCCGAACGATGAGAGGAGAACAAGGAAGTTCAATCCTCTGGCAGCATTCCCTTTCCCGAAGACAGCTTCAAAAAAGAGAGCAGCGACTCCAGTGCCCGATTCGAGGATGTCTTGCTTAGGAACTATGGTTTGAGATTAGTATTGTAGCAGGTATGTGAAGGGCTATATAATTGATTACCTGCAGCAAAATATGCAATGTTACAGAGCATATAAAGAACAGCAACAATTGCAAGTGACAAAGCACCTGCCCACCGAATTGTTTTAACAGGTTTCTAGTAATTTTAATCAACTAAGCCCTGATACCAGAGTGAATAACATACCTTTATTTCATTAACCATGTTGAATGAATTAGACCACCCTTCATAAGCATAGTTTACTCTTACAAGAGCTCTCACAACACCAGAAGCATCTCCAGTGGCGCCTGCGAAAGAGTTGCGAAAGTTCGCTCCTGGGTCAGGAATAGACTTGACGCGTCCTCCAAGAACGACAAATCCGGTTATGCTGATGCTGCGGGATATCAGCAGTTGCTTTGAGGCAGGTCTATTGGGAAGAAACCTACAATACGAGGGTGAGGACTTTGATAACACCGACGACATTGGAAAAACGGAGAGACCATTTGTTGGAGATGATGACCACTATAATTCGAGAATCAATATTGAGAGGCAATTCTTTGCGCCTGTGTTAGACTAACCAATCGTAGCAAGAGTGAAACCAGCAACCGCAACTCCTTTGGCTTGCCATTCAGTAGGCTCGGTGCCAGCAATGCGAAACGTGTAGGTTGACAAAACTGTTTGCGAATTAGCTTCTATTGAGTCAAGTGAGCCCAGGAGCGCGACATACCAATCGCATTACTGCTGCTAAATGCCAGTAGGATGTTCAACATGGCATAAGCTGTTGGGAAAAAATATTTTGGTCGAGGGTAGGCTTGCTCGAGATATACTACTTGTCCTCCAGAACGATTCGGAAAGTAGGATGAAAGTTCAAGATAGGTAGAGAATCCTGCAATTGCGATCACAAGTCCAATGAACCAGAAGAATAAGCTTACTCCTACGGAACCAAGCCCGCTGAGAATTGACCCCGCTACATGGAATCAGTAATTGTATTTCTGAGATTTAAAAACCAGACAAAAGCATACGGGTAGAAAAAACTCCTGTTCCTATCATTTGACCAATGTTGAGGAAGATGACAGTGAACCAGTTGATTTCATATCCAAGCGGTGATTCCTTCTCGACGGGTGCGCCAGATGCTTCTTGGTAGGATGGCTGAGATTCATTTCCAGCGGTTTCTTTGGTGTATTCGAGATTACCATCGCGAACGACTGACTCTAACGACTCAGCATGTTGTGTAGCCAGGTATTGCTGTCCCGACTTCCTGGCGTCCTGCCAGAACGAAGCGAAACCCATCTTCGTTGACAGTATGGCGTTGTCTTGAACACTGCGCTTCGAGCTAAAGGTTGCTTCTTAGACTTCAGGATACCCTCTGCATTTATGACCTCTGGTCGCAACACCCTTTGGCAGCCTTCGCCTCATTGCGCTATCGCTCAGTAAAAGACGTGATCTAATTCGTTGTTGTATAGAGATAGTATTGACCAAAGCAGCTAAGTATACGTTGGATGCTTCAGATCGAACTGTCTGTTTGGAAAGCCAAGATAGAGTTGTAGGCATCATGTCAGGGCCAAGGAAGAATAGCTGGCAAAGGGTTGCGATTTAATTTTAGCTGGTAGTTCTGTTGATAAGTCATAGGTTCGATTGCAATGTCACCTTCCCCATGGGAGTCGTGCCAAGTGCGGCGGAGTGAATGGGGACTATTCGCAATGACGATTACAGATTGCACCATAATGCCCATCACGAGGAATTAAGAACTTCGTATTATTTATTCCTCGACCTGAATATGGATCCACGTGAAAGGTGGTTGTTTAATGAATTTTGGTGCTTTCTCAGTTTGACAATCACTAAAACACAATATCTCAAAATAATATAATTTCACACCAACCAGTGGCTTATTCGACACTGTTGCAGAAATCCCAACATAGAATTATGGTAAAAGAATATAAGCGATCCATAACTGTATATTATGTCTTCTGAATTATCTGGACAAATTCTCTCATTGAGAACGTTCATAACGGTTTTTATAACTAAGGACAAGCCAATAACGCATTTCATATGCGAGTGACACATACAAGTGAGTAACATACTTCAGCACCTGAACAGTAGTGTTACGGCTGAAACCTGTAGCCCATATGCCGCAGAATCTTCATGACATGAAGACCCAAACGAATGTTGAGCCTGTATAATGGATCAGTGGGGAGTTCGCAGATATTGAATCGGAGGGCCGCGGTGGAGAGATTCAAGGGGCAATTTGTGAGTGTTTATAAGGCGGGCGGCCTATATATATTGCGTAGACTGTTGCAAAATGAATTACGGGGATTTAAAGTTACCTGAATTTAAGTAATGCTGTAAGTAAAGTCTAGCGGACATTCTTTCATCTCATAGTACAGCTCAAAGGTTGAAAACGTGCCTGTAATGAATGAATCAAAGTCTCGACTCTCTCTTCTGTCCATGTCCTGCGCCCGCTACGAACTCCGCCACCTCCCTCCAATACCTCTCCGCATCCTCAACCGGCAAAGCGCAGTGAGCCGCAAGATTCCAGACCTCCCTTCGCACGCTCACGCCCTTCCTCATGATCTCCTCTGCGTGTGACGCTACGTCCTCGACCCCCACCACCTCATCCCCACGCGAGTGCAAATACAGCCGCGGCACAAGCCCAAACGTGCCAGGGTCATTTAATTCGTGGCGAAGGTCGTTGACGGAACTAACAACACCTAGCGCTTGCAGTGAGGAAAACGCGCCGATAAGGGGGAAGAGTAGAGTATGGCCGAGCAGGTTGATGGGTTGGGCTGCAGGGAGCGAGTATGTCGCTGCAGTGTAAGCCTTGGTGAAGGAGGAGGAACCGGGACAGGAGTCAAGGATGAGTCCTATTAGGGGGATTGGAAAAGTTGGGGTTGGGGCTGTGATAGAAGGCGAAGTGCTAATGGGAATGCTGCTGTGCAACAGGCGGCTGAGCTGCAGCGCGGAGTTGCAGCCACCGTGGGAGAATATGTGGAGGAGGGCTCCATCTGAAGGCTTAAACCGTTCCTTATTTGTGGTAGGCGGTGGAGAAGAACTTGGAGAAAGAGGAAACGCTGATAACAAGTAGTCTCGTGCGGGCTCTAGTTGGCGCTGGATGGTTGCGAAGGTTTTAGTAGTAATATCGGCCAGGACAGTGCGGATGAGAAGAATTGGCGTGGACGGGTAGAGGGTTTGGTATCCACGGCAGTAGACAGCAATGCGGGCAGATGTCGAACCACCAAGCCAGGTGGTGAGAATGATGAGCTTTGGAGACTCTAATAAAGATTGTGTAGAAGAGGTCGGGGCCGGGGGTGTGTAGAGGAGGATGTTAGGATTACTGGGATGAATAGGAGAGAAGGAGAGGGATGAGAGAGGGTGCTGTGACTGTGGTTTTGTAGCCATAGAGGTGGAATAGGCCATTCACGGCGTGCGTCGTAGGCAAAGTTATAAAGTTGTTGGGCCTCATCCTGGGGTGTTGAGCACAGAGTGACGGAGTAAACTCGGGCCGGCCGCTCCTCAGATGTGAGTAGGCCGCCAGAAACAACCTCTCATAAAAGAGTACGGAGTACGTAGAGCTCATTAGATATTGAATATTTTACTTATTTAATTGAATTGTACACCGAGTTTTTCGGCCCCATATGCATTAGATAAATGTAGTAGGTATATAATATGCATTGGATTCAAATCAACGGGACCCTACTCGCAACGACAGGATTATATGCCACAGTTATTTAAATATCAAAACTGAAGTCTCTGCGCATATCCAGCAGCTCGTTGAGCGAGTTGCTCCTTGCGTTGCTCCGGCGTTACATACTTTGTCTCGGCAGGAAGCACCGAAGCAAGCTGTGAGAGCTGAACCACCTGGGTGGTGATAGCAACGCCATTGTCCTTGTCAGACGAGTCTGTTGGCAGGCCCTGCCAGCGAACCATAATAGTGCCTTCGTTGAGCCCAGCCGTGTCAATCCAATTACTGACGCCAGGGTCTGTCCGGGAGACCACAAATGTGTACGTTCCGTTTGCGTTGGCCGCGGACTGCACGCTATTGAGACTGAGCTGGTACGCTCCTGGATCGACGGATACGAGCCAGGGGTCCGTAGCTGGGAAGACAAAGTAGTCGGCTTCTCCTATGGAGAGGGTGGCGACGATGGCCTCGCCATCCTTCAAGTTGAAATGGCCAAACGAACTTGCCTGCGTGGTGAGCGTACCAAGGGTGCTCGACTGGCTGGGTTTTGATAGTGTGTTGACGGGGTTGATCATCGTTTTCAGTCCAAGGGCACCGACACCATAGTCAATGATGGACTCCTGGAGGTTCCATTGAGCCTTGTGGAAGATCGCCGTCTCATCGATGGGTTTTTGTCCTGATGCGTCGTCAAGGAGTTCAACCGTGAGGTTATCTGGCTTTTGGACATTCCAGTCGCCCAGGTTATTGCGGACGAAGAGCTGCTTCGCCAGTAAGGTGGATTTGATGTGATTTTTTTGACCCTCACCAGACGAGCTGTCAATGGTAATTGTGTAGGAGCCATCATCTTCTACGACGAGGTCATCACCAGCCAGACTTGCTACCGTATTCTGGGAATTCGGATCGCTGATAAGTGAGAACGTGACGTCCGTTGGCCCCTGTGGGTGACGATACCCCTTTATGACATAACTAAGCTTGCTGCTGATTGGGATCGTTCTATATATGCAATCCGGGTTATCATAGGAATACCGTCCACCAGGTACGTCTAGGCCAAACCAATTCCGAGGGCCTGCATCTACCCAATAAATCTTTGGATAGTAAGGGTCATTATTCGCTGCTTTTTGAATAGAGCTGAATGCCAGCTCGTCAATGGCGGCATCGAGCCTCGAATTAGCTTCCTGGCTTATAGGAAGTCCGTGTGCTGTTTGGAAGGTAGCTTTGGCCTCTGCTTTAAGAATTGCAAAGTCGTGGTCTTCATTTATCTTGATGGCGAGCGCATCGAGATCTCGCTGGTCTAATGTTGCGAGGGGATTTCCCCCGCTATTTGATGCGGTAGCGAATGTGGCGGCCGCAACGACCCCGAGTGTCTGAGATACTGAGAACTTCATGACGGCGAGAACAAATGATAGGCAGGGGGAGATATGAACAAGGAAATAGGTAATATAGAACTATATATATGCATGTATAAATAAAAAAAGGAAATAAACATACTGGCAAATAGGTGGAGATATTATCGTGCAAGTCGATCTCTCCATCGCGCAATACTCTAGAGCACATGCTAGTCGCCCGGCCGGCCCCGACAACTCGCAACTTCGAATTCGGGCCTGCCTAAAACAGTGAAGTGCAACTATGCATGACAGCTAGTATTTACAGGAACTAATTTTTGTTAGTTCAACCTGGAAACGACTATTAGTGCCTCGGATCTGCAGAACTAAACTAATCGCCACGGTATCCCGTGCCAGAAAAAAACAATATGATTATTTGGATTTCGAAGGTTTATTAACAAGCAGCTCCCCCCCCGATTTGATTCACAATAAAAACCAGTTCACCAGAGGCCTGCCCATTCAACTATCATTCCAAAAAGCAAAAATGCTCAATTCTCATGTATTTTGTTGGGGGGTATATAAAAAGCATCTAATAAAGCTGCGTGGTATAATAAAATAAACAAGAGGAAGCAGAGGCGCCTGCCAAAGTCTACCCGCAAAAGGGACAACCAAAAAACGTCCGCCTCAAGACAATCCATCAAGGGGGGCCATGCTATAGTTTGTTAAACCCCCGACCATTTTTCGTATCTGCATGCCCATAGACACGAGGTCAAATTTACATGATGCGCGTATAAAACAAGACGCCCGCAAACCAATGCAAAATATGATAAAAACAACAAACATGAACCACCATCCTCACCATATGTACTTATATGTATAGTTGAAATCACGCATTATTCGTGCTGATCAGCTGGATGCAATTCGTCAAGAGGTTGGCCGCTTCGTGAAGCAGCTCCCAGCGGGTCTTCTCAAACGTGTGTCGGAGAACCATGAGCATGCCGGTGCAGCCGTTGAGGTTGCTGACGGATTTGAGCTCCTCGGGGGACTTGACGTTGCTCAGTCTCCTGAGATATACGCGCATGTCGTAGACCTGATCTTGTAGCGAGCTTGCTGATGGAATCTCCTCGTGCGTGGGACCTTCCAAGGCGAAGGCATAGCACCAGACTATCAAAGCGGCAAAGTAAAGAACCCATGAGCGATTCATCAGAACATCATCGCGGGCTGAATAGTCGAAATCCGCGTCGGCCTGGTCATACATTTGGATGCCAGATGACGTGTCTTCGGGTAACAGTACTGTACATAAGAACCGGATTGCATAATATGTAGCGTCTCGCGCTTTGGCTGTTGGAGCCCAGATATCTCTCATTTTCCGCTGCGTGGAGCTGAGATCCTGAGAGCCAATAGTGCGGCCGAGTAGTCGCTTTGCTCGTGCAAATATTTGACAGTCGACAATGTCAACATGCATAGCCATGTGTGCTAGATGATGAAGCACCGTTCTACTTTCGAAGACGGTATCTTCATCTTGCTTGCTCGAGTAAGTATAGGGGCCCGAATTGGTTTCTGTATTGTGGGCCAGCGACCTGTCGAAATCCTGCTTCCATAGGTCAAACGCTCGTGTCAGAGAGCCCCTCCACTTATCACGTCCTCCGAGCACTTGTGAAACTCCCAACGAATTGACCTGGAGATCTCTCTGGTGCATATGCCAGCTCACGCTTAGCAATCCTGCCATCAAAATGCTTCGTCCAAAGGCATTTGTTCGCACCTCCTGTGCATTTAGCGTTCGCTTGAGGCCCTCGAGGAAGGATACGGGTTTGACGCCATTGGCATGGAGGCTTGCCTCAATTCTACCAACTTCGGCACTATTCGTCGCTGACCAGAGTGCCTCGTCGCATGGAAGCGGGAGTCGCATTTCATGAGCAACCATGACCGTTGAATGCCCGAACATAGTAGCATGTACCGAATCGATCACAAAGGCTGCAAAGGCTGCGCGGCGAGTCGCTTCATTTGTGATCCAGTGGTTCCACCATTCGTCTGGCGTATTTGCCCCTGAGGCGGACGACTGCTTCGAGTCATTGTGACCTTGCTTCTCGTCTCTCACGCTGGGCGGAGAATCCAATGCAGATCTTCCTATCAATGAACTGCCTCTCCGCATCAACGTAATGGTGGTTGCATGATGTATATGTGCACGCTCATGGAGAGCTCGGGTAGAGTACATCTTCTCATAAATCTCGAGAAGGAGTAGTGCTTGGAATATCCACAATTTCGCCGGGGGGCGGAAGTGGACGTCACTGAAGATCTCCCATCTCAAGTGCCAGGCAAGGAAGTTTGCAAGCTCAGCACCTGACTGGGTGATATGGTACCCATGCATCTTATCGAGGCAGGAGGCGCCGATGGCCATCATTGCAATGAGGAGAAGGTTTGGCGTCTTTTCCGGAGAAAATGTGGGTTTATGCACTGAATTTTATTAGCAAAGGTTTCCTTCCACTAAAACGAAGGATATGACAAAGTAAGTAGATTGGGTAAAACTCACAAATGGGTAACTGGGGATGGAAATGCCACCAGAAGCTCCCTATATAGGTTTGCATCATCTTCCTGCTCATCATATGAGAATCATTGGTGCGATCGCCGTCAAGTAGTGCCTCCTTTTGCTTTGCAACAGGTGAGTGGTCCGTCTCGTTGAACCTCTCCCTGATCAGATCGATAATCTCTTGGCTCTTGTCTTCTGATAATATCATCTCTGGAGTAGACGTATCTAGCAGACTTGTGACTGCCATTGGGTGTTGTGGATTTTGTGGGAAGTACCCGCCGAGATTTATCTCATTTGCAAAGTACGGTTGATATTGGTTTTGGGCATCGGGGTAACTGGGTAGAGGTGTTAGTAAGGAAATTACAAATAAATTGCAGTGACCCGTCAATGAATAAGACATCAAACTTACTTGGAATATCCTTGCGTCCCAAGCGCCGGATTTGACATTGGTGATGAATTGTCAAGGTGCTGTCCGGCAAATAGGAAGGCAACGAAGTCATCCGGAATTGCAAAGGGAGATCTGTTATAACCTTCTCCGCCAAATACAGGCATAGTGTTTACCGCAGCCATTTGGTCTAGTAGCATCATATCGGGCCCCGACTGTTGTGGGTGGCTAGTATCACGGCCTTGGTAATCAATAGACATAGAAGTCTGTGGTGGCGAGATGACATATGATGATTCGGTATCCCGTGATGTCGTTGTTGACGCTGGAGCGGCCACAGGCGAGAAGCCAGGCGGTGGTAGAGAGAACGGAGTAAAATTTTGGGCATTGACATATGGCTGTTGCATTGGCACCTGCATTCCATTGTTGCTGTGATTATTCATGTATGATTGCTGTCGTTGATTCGGGGAGAGGGCATCAAAGGAAGGGTTCGTCGACTGCTGGTTTGACCTCCCATACAAGCTAGCATCTTGCATGTTAGTTGTTGCATTCGGCTGCATCGAGCCTGCATTGAGACCATGTGTGGATTGGATGCTGTTATCACTGTTGGATCGCCTGTAGGGGCTACCTGCTGGGGGATAAGCATTGCTGGTGTCGGCAGTAGCTGACATTGACCCTGAGCGCGGATAACCCGACGTTGCATGGGCGCCGCCAGCGGGGGAGAATGGGCCCGGCAAGGATTCTGCAGGAGACTGATATTGCGCTTGTGCGGTCCGTGATTTGAAGCCGCTGCTACCAGGCCGCCCTACTTCAGGGGACATGGAACCTTTGAAAGACATATTGGGGTTATTGGTAGTTATTGGTGAAACGTTGCTCAGCATGGCATCCTTCCTCTGTAGCTGCGAGCCTTTAGCCGTATGGCGTTCTTTGTGGCGGTTGCATAGGTCCTGGCGGACAAATGTGCGGTCACAATCGGGGAAGTCGCAACTGTAGATCTGCTTTGGGGTATGGTTCAGTTGGTGACGATAGCTAGGATCACGCTCTGGTTAGTCAAGAACGTAGCAAGGTTGTGGTGCTCGCCAAGGGGGTTTGGACTTACAGATGTTCTGCCCTGGAATAGCTTTTACCGCATCCGCCTTGGGGGCACTCAAATTTCTTGTCGAGGCCTTTTCGGCTTCTTCGTCTCTTCCTGGCACCTTCGGGCCCATCAGTACCATCGCCATCAGCACCGGATGATTGTCCTTCATCACCATCAGCGCCATCTGCCCCTGAGCCGTATCCATTACTGTCTTTCGACGTAATCTGAGTCCGGCTTCGCCGCCTTCCCCTCGGTTTTTCACCTTCCGTCTTGATTTTCGATAGCGCCGGAGGGGTTTCCAGTGGGATGTCCATTATCGCGGACTGGGTCACGTTTGCGGGGTGGATCTGGACCGGTTGGGCAACAATGGAAGTCATTATCTGTGTCGCTAGGACGTGCACTTAAAAAGTTATCACAGGTGATGATAGCTCCCTTAGTGCGAATATGGAGGAAGGGTCCTGATATAAGGGTCCTTTACCCCGAAAAGAGCGGCAAGTAAATTTTGTCGTTGGGCGACAGAAGTTATCCGCAGGCTACATTTACTGTCCATAGTTAGTCAACTCTGCTCATGTATCTCATATTGTACAGCACTATGACGGAGAGAGAAACATTGTATAATGTGTCACTAAACATTTTTTGATTCATTGGGGTGAAGGGGATAGAAATGGCTTAACAGCACGCGACCAATGGGGACGGCTCCGATTCTCGCTGGAGATGGGGCAGGGCGCATCGCAGGTGTTGCAATGTAATGCAGCCGACTTGTCGCGCACCGTCGCAAAAGAGCACACTGGGAGCGTGTGAAGTTTGGTTGGTTAAAGGGCGCACAAACAGATGAAATATATTTACCAAACCAAGAAACCAGCCGAACTCACAGCGAAGGCATGCAAAGTCAACGCTAGATCTGATAGAGCTGGCGGCGCAAAAAAGCATGCGCTTGAGCGACCACGGCGTCGGCTCAGCAGATCAGATGCTGCATCTCATCCAAAAAGTTGTAGCCGCTTCCAAAAGGTTGATGGGTTGGTTTCACACGCGGGAGAAACTTATCAGGTCGAGTATCGGAGGCGGCGGGCGGTAGGCGCGGGGAACGTCGCGCGCGGGATGTTACAGGCCGGAGAATTTCCGAGGGGAGCTATGGACGGGATATCCGCCTAAAACCACAATCAGCATGATGGAGGAAGACGACGTATGATGGGGATTGTTACGGACCTGCGTGCGCCAGCAGTAATTGATAGGGATCGCTGTTCTGGGATGCCTGTAATCGTGGACGGGCCGTACGGTGGGGATTTCGTGTCGCAGTTAGCAGCGGGTGGTGGATCGAGTTTGTCGATGCAACCGATGCGAACAGAGGGTGATTTCGGGTAGCGCTTTGAGAACAAACAGACACACGTCCAGCGCACTATGTAGAGTATAGCAAGATGATAGATGGATCTGGAGGAAGGCAAATTATTGAAGAAGATCCGTTGCTGGCGACAGAGACGAGGTCGCGTGTCGATGCCTGAGAGGAGGCTAAGGGCGCCGCGCGGAAGTAGATCAGACGGAGCGATTATTGTGAGGGGCGGCGGGCGGGAGAGTACAGCAGTAGTGAGACGGTGGGTGTCCGGGTCCGGCGAGCTTGTGGCCTCGGCGAGACGATGGTAGGCTAGGGATCTAGGAATCTCGTCGCAAGGGGACGAGGACGGGAGATGAGTATGGAGAAAGATGGAGATGGGGATGGGAGGAAGATGGGGAATGAGGCGAATATGGATTGAGAGATTGGGAGCGGGGGGGGGG
>JPJW01000077.1:0-23226 GCA_000750755.1 Pseudogymnoascus sp. VKM F-4513 (FW-928)
CCACTCTTGGCCAGCCACAATAAAGTCACCGTACAATCCAAGCTTTCAACCTCCTCGATTCCGTATCCCCAAGTCGACATTGCTGCCTCATATACCGCTGCGTTGTTCGTGTCGGGTTTCGCACTACTACTCAATCCCTACCCCCCCGCCGACGTGGCCCAGGCCCTCCGCAACAGCTTCCCGCCCCCACCGCCAGCAAACTGCTGAGGTTCGATAAGCACCAAGCTAAGGACGACCGGCTACATCAATCGTCGACCATCCGCTCACCGTCGACAAACTTATGCTGCTTGGATAGTCCAGTTCCTGAGGGGAGCCCACCTAGCCGCGGAGGCAGATGCTGGGGCCAAGCGCGTATTAAGTCATAACCGTCATCACCGGCTCCGGCTGTAGCCCACGTCCACGTCCACTCTCACCTGCGGGTCGCAACACTCAAGGAGCAGGGCGAGCGCCACGCAGAGCAACCACGATGGCTTCGTCGCCCATGATCTCAGCTCCTCTCAAGGCCACGAATGAAATAGATTGGGTGCCGCCGTTGAAAGAGTACATCCGTCAGACGTACGGGGACGACCCGGAGAGATATGCGGAAGAATGCGCCACGCTGAACCGCCTGAGACAGGATATGAGAGGTGCTGGCAAGGATAGCGCGGCTGGAAGGGACCTGCTATACAGATATTATGGGCAGTTGGAGCTGCTGGACCTGCGATTCCCGGTGGATGAAAACCACATCAAGATATCGTTCACATGGTATGTTTGCGGGAATAGACTCATATAAAAGTCACTTTTAACATTGTCATTACAGGTTCGACGCATTCACCCACAAGCCGACATCTCAATACTCCCTGGCATACGAAAAGGCATCAATTATTTTTAACATATCTGCCGTGCTCTCATGCCACGCAGCGAACCAGTCCCGGTCCGAGGACACGGGGTTGAAAACCGCATACCACTCTTTCCAGGCGTCCGCGGGGATGTTCACATATATAAACGAGAACTTCCTCCACGCGCCATCTACGGATCTCAGTAGGGACACTGTGAAGACACTTATACAGATTATGCTTGCGCAGGGGCAGGAGGTGTTCCTGGAGAAGCAGATTGCGGATGGCAAGAAAGTAGGGTTGTTGGCTAAGCTCGCGAGTCAGGCTGGCTACTTATACTCTCAAGCAGTGGAAGGTGTTCAGGAGAATGTGAATAAGGCTATTTTTGAGAAGGTTTGGCTTCTTGTCACACAGGTATGTTGTCGAATTTCCAGTGGCCCGGAGTTCTGTGCCACAGAGCGTCTTTCCACTACAATATTTTGATACTAATACGAAATCAGATTAAATCTCACTATATGGCTTCTCTTGCGCAATATTACCAGGCCCTGGCGGACGATGACGCCAATTCTCACGGGACTGCGATTGCGAGACTTCAACTTGCAGAGTCCATGGCCAAGGACGCACAGCGGTCATCAAACAGCTTCCCTAATAACGTACCTGCGAACTCGAACCTGAGCTCTGAAACAGGCTCGAGCTTGGTCGAGATAACCAAGCGCCATCTCACAACCGTTCAGGAGAAACTAGAGGGGCTGATAAAAGACAACGACTATATTTATCACCAGACAGTTCCAGCAGAGGCAGGCCTAACGGCCATTCTAAAACTCCCTGCGGCCAAGGCAATTCCGGTCAGCGAGTTGTACGCAGGCCAAGATATCCAGCGCATCACCGGTCCCGATATATTCCAAAAGATAATACCAATGTCCGTCACTGAGTCTGCTAGTCTGTACGACGAGGAGAAGGCAAAGATGGTTCGTGCGGAGACGGAGCGGGTAGAAATCGCCAATTCAGAGATGGCTGCGAGCTTGGACTATCTTCGACTCCCAAACGCCTTACAGGTTATCAAGGGTGGCTTTGATAATGAGGTGTTTTCGGATGATGAGTTTAAGGGGTGGTGTGATGAGCTTGCTGGCCATGAGCCGTATGGGGGAACTTTTGACTACCTAACTAGCAGTAGAGAATCCATAACGGCGGTACTTGAGAAGAGCACAAAGCAGCTCGATATGGAAGAGAGTGTTTGCGAGAAGATGCGATCCAAGTATGAAGGAGAGTGGACACAACAGCCAAGTTCGCGATTGACTCTTACGCTAAGAGATGATATCAAAAACTACCGGGATGCATTGGAAGAGGCGGGAAGGAGCGACAATATTTTATATTCCAAGATGCGACAGAACGAAGTTGACTTTGACGAGATGAGGTCGGCGGGTGAAACCGGTGAGGCTGATGTGCTCTTCCAAAGGGCATTGATCAAAGTAGGCGGCAAGCGGAATAATTCTGGCAGCCCAGCATCAGGGGGACTGGAGGGCAATCTCCTGGATGCCGATTTCGCTGATGACGACCTCAGTGTGATGGATCAAGTCACGAGGGTAGAGGATATATTGAAGAAACTCAATCTGATTAAGCGGGAACGAGGTCAGGTGCTTAAGGACCTGAAGGAGAAGGTATGCAAATATCCCTTGACAATGAAAGATGAGGACTGACACTATTTTAGGCACACAACGATGATATCTCACAAGTTCTTATTCTCAATAAAAAGGCCGTTTCAAGTCATGAGACGGCGCTCTTCAAATCAGAACTAGAAAAGTTCCGACCGTATCAGCAACGCCTTCTTCAAGCAAACCACAAACAGTCATCCTTAATGAAAGAGCTTACGACCAACTTCAATAGCCTCTTACAAGACAAGAGAGTAAGATCCGAGCAAAGCAAGTATGAGGCCATCACGAGGCAAAGGGGCAGTGTTCTCGCCAAGTACAAACGAGTGTACACTGAGTTCTTGGAGCTGGAAACCGGTCTTAGTGACGCCCAGACGTGGTATAAGGAAATGAAGGATACGGTGAATAGCCTCGAGAAGAATGTGGAGACTTTTGTCAACAATCGCCGATCGGAGGGTGCGCAGCTCCTGCATCAGATTGAGCATGACAGAGCTGCCAATGCCGGAGGACAACAAGACAGGGAGCGTGAACGTTTGAGAGGGCTGATGGAAAGGATGTCAATGGACCCGTCGACGTCCCCGTCCAACGCGAACCCTCCTTCATCTCGAGGCCAGCCATCAGTTTCACCCTCCGCACACTACCCACCAACGAACTTTGCCGGCCAATATCAAGTTCCATCGGCGACACCTCCACAGCAAGCACAGCCGACGTTCCCGAAATACGGTAGTCCGCCACCAGGAAACTATTATCAGCAGGGTGGGCAGAGGACTGAACAATACGGCAATCAAGGATCGAGGCCAGCGTCGCAGGTTCACCAGGGCGGCTACGATCCAAGTTCATTTGCTCGCCGTGAGTACAACCAACAGCCCACGTCGCCTCCCCCTACTCAACAGCATTTCTCCCCCAATCAATACCAGTACCAGCAACATCATACTGCGCAGCCAGTGCAACAGCAACAGCAATTCGTTCCAGCGGGATATGTCCCACCACCACCACCTCCAGGGCCACCTCCTCTTGGTCCACAGCAGACGTTTTCTCCGCCAGGCTCGGTGTATCAACAGGGGAACGGCCGGGAT
This sequence comes from Pseudogymnoascus sp. VKM F-4513 (FW-928), assembly GCA_000750755.1. NCBI lineage: Eukaryota > Fungi > Ascomycota > Leotiomycetes > Thelebolales > Thelebolaceae > Pseudogymnoascus > Pseudogymnoascus sp. VKM F-4513 (FW-928). The sequence goes on from JPJW01000077.1 coordinate 3,541, forward strand.
GGCTATCCGAATGCTCAGTCAAGGATGAGCCAGCAGTCCAATACACAGGATCCATGGGCGGGGCTGAATTCGTGGAAATAGGGTAGATTACGTGATAAATATAAACGCACATTTAAATATACAAAGTAGTGCAATTCGTGTTTGTTCGCGCTGATAAAATGAATATTATTGTACCAAGTAGCAAAAATCGGCGACCAAATGCAATTACATAAATATATATTAACTATCTGTACAGCAGTCCCAAATATAATATACAAAGCTGATGATCTCTATCGTACCCCCTCCCCTGCTTTTCAGTTCGGCCGATGCGGAGGAAAGCAGGCGGTGACTGGCGGGTTGTTCGGGTCGGGGAGCTCCTAAACTAGCCCTGATCCGTACAAGCGCCGATCGGGATTAGTGATTGGAAATTCAAAAAGAAGCCATTCGATGACACCTCGCGCGTGCCTTGGGGATTCGGTAGCCGCTTTCTTCAATTAATTTTCCATAATTCGCATATTCGCATTTATCTTTTTATTTTCATATTTGTACTGCATACTCTTGCTGGACTGGGAAGGCGCCGCTAAAGAGGGCCCTAAATACTGTCAATCGAGATCGCAAGCGCCCTTTGTTCTCGACCGCGATCCATTCGGCTGAGTATGCTATACAGCCAAAATCTGCCATGGCGGCCTGCGCTTCGGAATGTATACAGGGTCACATCACAGCATAGCAGGACTGGTGCCCTGAGGCCGTACTCGGTCGGTCGGAAGCTCACACTTAATGGGTCACAGCTGGCATCCTCGCGGAGGCACGCCTTACCCCTCGTGAGCCGAGGTTCCACGTCGTCATTCACCACCTTCTCCCGACTCCTCAAAGACAACTCGGACGATTCGAAAGATATATCCCCCGAAGAGATTGCCGCTCGGGCAGCTAAAGAGAAGGCAGAGCTAGAGCGGAAGAAGGAGCGCGAGGATGTGGCGGAAACAAAGACCAAAGGCGCCGATGCCTCATCGACGGCCGGTGCATCAGGGGGAGGGCCCGCAGATGCGAAGGGAAGCAGCGCGACTAGCGGCGGTGGCGAGCAATCCGGGAACGATGGCGGCCGCAAGGGTCGCAAGTCTGCGGCTGAACGAGCTTTACAGAAACCGACGGTTCCCGAAATATACCCCCAGGTTATGGCGATTCCGATCGCCAAGCGACCGCTGTTCCCTGGGTTCTACAAGGCAGTCACTATAAGGGATCCGAACGTTGCGGCGGCGATTCAAGAGATGATAAAGCGCGGGCAACCTTATATCGGTGCATTCCTGTTCAAAGACGAGAATGCGGACAAGGACGTTATCGAGAATATGGATGATGTGCATGATGTTGGTGTCTTTGCCCAGATCACCAGCGCATTCCCTGTTCATGGCGAGCCCGATGCCCTGACGGCTGTTCTGTACCCACACCGAAGGATTAGAATCTCGACGCTGGTCACACCAGATCGCCCTGTTACAGATACAAAGGCTGCTGGAGAACAACCTCCGGCTGCCGAACCTATTATTCCCGACGTCATACCAACAAAGCCAGAGTCGGCCGAGACCCCTCAGAAGAAGGGCGACGCCATAGCGAGCTTCGAAGAGGTCAGCCCTGAGGCAAAGGCCGTCGACGAGGCCGCGGCCCAGTACGAGCCAACCGCGTTTCTACGAAAGTACCCAGTCAGTCTTGTCAACGTCGAGAACCTCGTTGAAGAGGCACACGACGCCAAGAGCCCCATTATCCGCGCTGTGACCAACGAGATTGTCAATGTATTCAAGGAGGTCGCAAGTCTCAACAGCCTGTTCAGGGACCAAATCTCCACCTTCTCCATGAGCCAATCTGCAGGAAATGTCATGCAGGAACCCGCAAAGCTGGCTGATTTCGCCGCCGCCGTGTCGTCGGGCGAGGTTGCTGAGCTCCAGGACGTCCTCGAGACACTGAACATCGAGGAGCGCCTACAGAAGGCCCTTGTCGTGCTCAAGAAGGAGTTGATGAACGCTCAATTGCAATCCAAAATCTCAAAGGATGTGGAGAACAAGATCCAAAAGCGCCAACGGGAATACTGGTTGATGGAGCAAATGAAGGGGATCAGAAGGGAGCTTGGAATTGAGTCCGACGGGAAAGATAAGCTCGTCGAGAAGTTCAAGGACAAGGCTTCGAAGCTGGCAATGCCAGAGGCTGTCAAGAAGGTCTTTGATGAGGAGCTTAACAAGCTGGCCCATCTTGAGCCTGCTGCATCTGAATTCAACGTCACAAGAAACTATCTGGATTGGTTGACCCAAATTCCTTGGGGTCAACGGAGTGCCGAGAACTTCGGCATCAAGAACGCCATGACTGTCCTCGACGAGGACCATTATGGCCTCAAGGATGTGAAGGATAGGATTTTAGAGTTTATTGCTGTTGGCAAGCTTAGAGGGACCGTGGAAGGAAAGATCCTTTGCTTTGTTGGACCTCCTGGTGTTGGAAAAACGAGCATAGGAAAGTCCATTGCGCGGGCCCTGAACAGGCAGTACTACAGATTCAGTGTCGGTGGACTGACGGATGTTGCTGAGATCAAGGGTCACAGACGTACATACGTTGGGGCACTACCTGGACGCATCATCCAGGCGCTGAAGAAATGTCAAACCGAGAACCCATTGATATTAATTGATGAGATCGACAAGATTGGCAGGGGGCATCAAGGAGATCCTGCATCGGCGCTACTGGAGTTACTTGATCCAGAGCAGAACAGCTCATTCTTGGATCACTATATGGATGTGCCAGTTGACCTGTCCAAGGTGCTCTTTGTATGCACAGCAAACATGACCGATACTATCCCACGCCCGCTGCTCGACAGAATGGAGATGATTGAGTTATCTGGATACGTCTCAGACGAGAAAATGGCTATCGCGCAACGATACCTCGGCCCTGCCGCTAAAGAACTTGCAGGCCTGAAGGAAGTTGACGTCGAACTTAGCAAGGAAGCTATCGAAGAGCTCATCAAGTCATACTGCCGCGAATCCGGAGTCCGCAACCTGAAGAAGCAGATCGAGAAGGTGTACCGCAAATCGGCGCTGAAGATTGTTCAGGATCTGGGAGAGACGGTTCTCCCCGAGGAGGAGGCACTTACTGAGGAAGGAAAGGCAGCCCAGGAGGCCTCTAAGAAGGATACGACAGACACGGTGGAGACATCGGGCAACATTAAGCAGGAGACAACTGAGGTGCCTCGTGTCAGCTTGGCTGTCCCCGACAGTGTTCATATCACAATCGACAAAGAGAACCTTAAGGACTACGTTGGTGCTCCAGTCTTTACATCGGATAGACTCTACGATATTACTCCGCCAGGTGTGGCCATGGGTCTCGCCTGGACACAGATGGGTGGCGCCGCGTTGTACGTTGAGTCGATTCTAGAGAGTGCGTTGAATTCGGAGTCTCGACCTGGATTGGCGACAACGGGTAACCTGAAGGCTGTTATGAAAGAGTCCACCACTATCGCCTATTCGTTCGCGAAATCAGTCATGGCGAAGAAGTTCCCCGAAAACCACTTCTTCGACAAGGCAAAGTTACATTTACATTGCCCCGAGGGTGCCGTTCAAAAGGATGGCCCATCGGCTGGTATCACAATGGCAACGTCTATGTTGTCTTTGGCCTTGGATACGCCGCTGGATCCAACGATTGCCATGACGGGTGAACTGACGGTCACTGGAAAGGTGTTGAGAATCGGTGGTCTCCGCGAGAAGACTGTAGCAGCACGCCGGGCTGGATCAAAGAAGATTATTTTCCCTCATGACAACTTGTCTGACTGGCTGGAACTTCCACAGGTAAGCACTAATCTTTTTGTTTCACCGATTCCACAAAGCTAATATGATTACAGAATATCAAAGAAGGCATTGAAGGACACCCTGCAAAGTGGTACTCGGATGTCTTCGGTCTGGTGTTCCCGGACGTAGACGTTGAACGAGCGAACAACGTCTGGAAGAAGCAGCTATCTAAGCCAAAGAAGGAAGACAACAGTGAAGACTCGGCGGATGATGATTGAACGAGGGATCTTCGATGATCGGACCAAAGTCCTCATGAAGGACGGATTTGGCGCATGGAAATTGGCGTCTATCGCTTCGGCGTGGCGGCGTCGCGGACTCAGCATCGAGTACACCCTCACCTCTTGGAGTTGCATATATCTGGCGTGGGGTAGCATTTCTGTAATATACTGGTGTATTATCTAGACCATTAGAACGAGGTTGGGTGACCAGTCAACTGCAGCTTAAACTGCAGCTGGTTATTATCCATTTCGCCATGTAAAAAAAGACATATTATTTGTGCAATCATCTGTGCAATCTGTGCGTCTTACACACAAATCCCGCGCTCCACAGCTTTTCTCGACCGAGACGGAGCGTGTCGATGTGATGTGGAGATGATCAGGTGGGATCGATGCAAATGTAAGCCATACTTTTCGAATTTACGAGGCGAATCGTTCTCTGTAGCGTGGTTGGTTCCGGATTCACGGGGACGATGTGCCTTGTCATGCACGTACAGCGCAGCACGACTCTAGGGTTTAGCAACACGTCAAAGAGGGAACGACGAAAGCCTCGCTGGAGTACACTGCATCGCCATCGCTGCCCAATACTCCCATGTATGAGCGATCCAATGAAAAAAATTAAATTCCCTCAGGAAAGCGCAAATTTCCGACAGTCCTGCCATTTAAGACTCGGTAATCTGGGTAGGTCGTGGTAATCACAGGGTAATAAACTAGGAGCATGGTTCTACGCATGGCCCTAAATTGGGTGATGGAAAACGGGGCGGAAGGAGAAGCCGCGCGCCATTTTTCTTACCGGGGGACATCCCAAGTGAGCATGTTTTTGAGGAATTTTGGTTACAGGTTGTTTCATACCGTGGACTGGAGCACTGGTGTCGATCTACCTGTCGATATCAATGTGACCCGACGAGGCAGAGTACTCGAGTATGGCACAGATGCGGTCGTGTCTGGATGAGGAAGCAGACCGTCGTCGAGTAGGGTAGCCGAGCCAAAAAAGAAGGAAAGACAGGTATTGTTTTCGCGTCCGTGACACGAAGAGGCGTTGGTGAGAAAACGGTAGAGCCGCCGGGTTGAGGCTTGAGACCCAGAAGAGGAGTGAGACGTGGCAAGCCGGGGGGGCTATCTGAGCATTTGCGGGTCTTGGAATAGTTAGTTGGTACCGTAAGAATGAAACGATACCACCTAATACCACCTACCGTCCACCCAAACGGGGTTGATGATGCCCAAAGGGATGAGCAAAAAGCAGCATCGGAGCTAAATTTCTCGAGTGGGTAGGATCCCCATGTGTGGTGGTGATCCCCAGAGCAGCGGTGACACGTGCCCCGCTGCGGTGCAGATAGAATGAGAAGATACAGTAAGAGCAGTGCGGGTCTTCTCTCTTTCTGTGTCTTCTCATTCTTCACTCTCCATTAGTGTGTATGGGGATCAGAATATGGCTATGCGGGATGTGCACTCTGTATGCATAGTATGATCCTGTTTGGGGCATTTGGAGTATAGATTTGCAGTGCGTGTGCTCACAAAAATATGATATTTCGGCGTTTATGACGACTCGTGTGTCTGTTTGGCGGTGGTGGGTTGCAGCGGTGATAGTGGTGCAAAACAGTCTTAGCGCTGTTTTTTCTGTTTTGAAGTATTGTAGTCGTGTGGGGTTCCGTTACTTTCCCTCCCGCTGCTAAAAAACTGAACTTGTCCCTTAGTTCGGACCCTGCCACCACCCACCGCCCACCCTGAACTTACCCTGCCACCCTGCCACCCTACTTATCCATCTTTCTCTACTCTAAACACCTGCCAATCATTGAAATTCGGCCTTTTTTTACCATTAATACCCAACCACCTCCAATATGCACTGCACATGTAAGAGCATATGCTCCTACAGTAGCTCGGCCACTCTCTTCTTCCACTAGCCATTGGAAGTATACAGGGCTGCCGCCTCTTTTGTCTATTGGACTCCCTGTTAGCTATTCCAATAATCAATTCGTTGTCATCGATTCTCTCCAAAGCCCTGATGCCGTTTCTGCTCGCCGTGAGAAGACGATTTCAAATTATAATGCCCCTCCGATCCTCCTACATATCTTTGTAGACAAACTCTAACCTCTTTCTCGCGCTCGGCCACAGATCGGATACCTGCAGCGGCTCGCGACTGATCCACATCACAGCAAGTTCACACACAAGAACAGCCGCCTCACCGCCCATCGAACATCGATGCTTGCTGAACAAAGTCCCACCACTTGGACTCTGCTCTACTCCTCCACGCGGGGTCTGCAGTCCTCGTGGAGCCACCTGCGCGTTTGGAATTCTCCGAAAAATACGACGTGCTCAGAGCCGAGGGATTATCGAAGAAGCCAAAAACCGACAGCCGCCAGCCCCTCAATACATTGACAGATTCTCGCCTGACGACAGGAGCTACTCATGATTGGAGTAGTAGAGCTTCTTCTGACAGAATCCGACGGCTGAGGCTGTCCAATAGCCAAATTCCTGCCATTCCAAGACGCTACACAAATGCTTCTCCCACACGAGACGTTGGACACAGACCACCGGTCAGTTTGGCCATGGAAGCGGTGGTTTGCAAGGGAGGAACCCCTCACCCCGCGACCTGAAGAGCAAGCAGCCGCGCCGCGCTCCAATCTTGCCAGGAGGATATCGAGGAAAGCCATACCAGGCCTACCCAGGCCGGGAACATTCAAGAGGCAGCAATCCGAGCTCCGACACAACTTAGAGGCGGTGAAGGCCAAACAGAATGAGAGACGAGCTTTCTCAGTCGACCCTCACCGTGCCGAACAGCTTTGCGATTCGCCGAAGACGTCCACGTTGTCACTACCGCGAAACTCTGCGCCAACGCTGATAGGGGTGGCTGCTGATGATATCGACTTAGCAACGGAGGAGCAGCATGCGATCCCTGAGTTAGCAGAGAACGGGTTTTTGAGAGACGATTTTCCGGAGCATCCCGAACCGTCTATTGCTGGATCCGATGGTCTTATCGATGAGGAGCTCGATGAGGAGCTCGAGAGGAGATGGATCCTCAATCTCAGTATGCACTTTCGAGATCGATCGAACCGAGAGAAGTTCTTTGTTACGTATGCGGAAACACCGACGCACTGGCGCAGAGTCACAATATCTCTTGATTACCGGGATGCACCGGCAGAATCATTGGAGGAAGAACTGCAACAGACCCAGTATCAGCGCGACAAAAGCGCCAGGATCTACAAGGCAATTCGAGAGTCCCTGCCCGATATTCAATTTTATGATACTGTCACGAATCTGAAGCTCCAGACGGAAAGCGAAAGGTTGCACGTGCATGTCACGGAAGACATACACGAGGTCATCCAGTTCCCACCAGTCTCGGCCATTAGTCATCTTCACTGTCCAAGAGTCAAGGAGCAGGACCTAGTGTTTGATTCCCATCTTTCGGGGTTTGTTTATAAAGTCACGGTTAACGGGCGTGTATATATCAAAAAGGAGATTCCGGGGCCTGACACGGTGGAAGAATTCTTATATGAAGTCAATGCGCTTCATCAGCTTTACGGTTCCGCCAGCGTTATCCAGTTTGGAGGCGTCATTACAAGTAATGATGGATCACAGCTGAAAGGGCTACTAATTAGTTACGCGGAGAAGGGGGCCTTGATTGATGTTATTTACGATGGCAAAGGCGAGCTGTCATGGCCGCGACGTGAACGCTGGGCGAAACAGATCGTCCAGGGATTATCGGAGATTCACGAAGCTGGCTTTGTACAAGGAGACTTCACACTATCTAATATCGTTATCGACGGCAACGACGATGCGAAAATTATTGACATCAACCGAAGAGGGTGCCCTGTGGGGTGGGAGCCACCCGAAGTTGCGGCACTAATCGAGAGCAAGCAAAGGATTTCGATGTACATCGGCGTCAAGTCCGACATATACCAGCTCGGTATGGTTTTATGGGCTCTGGCCATGCAGCAAGACGAACCTGAAATGCAACAACGCCCCCTCACGTTCGCCTCTGCCTCGCAGGAAATTCCGAGTTATTATCGGGCCTTGGTTGGAACATGCCTCAGCGATGATCCCAGAAACCGGCGTCACACAACGTCACTCTTGAGCAGGTTTCCAGAAATAGAGAGAGATAGCCATGACCATGGAAGGATCTACGGTAACCAGCGACCAGGCTATGCCGAGGTCGAATATATCGACCCGGCCAATGCTGTGGAGAGGGCCGATATTGTTGATTTCCTGGGCTCGCAGACAACTGAGAGAGGTGGCCCGGAATCATCAACTGGCACACACACGTATGTGAATGCACCAACAGAGATGTCCGGCGAGGCTTACTTCCAGAGGAGAGGCCGGTCGCCAGCAAGAAGTGCAGCTGGGGAGCAAGAGCAAGAGCAAGAGCCTCGGGTTGTCACCGCCTCGCCAGGAAGGCGCTACCTGGGTGAATATCTGGCCAGCGAGATCGTGCCAAATAGCGTGGTGGACGATTTTGAAGGACCATTTGGTTTAGCGCACGACGGTGCCGTTGGTGGTGGCGAAGCCACTCCGCATTTTGAAATCGAGGGTGCAGTTGGAGATAATGAGCATACCAACTCAGACGAGAATAGGCACGCCATAAACTCCACTGAATGTTCACCAGAGGACACGAATCACATCAGTAATTCGACAGTGGATGTCACCACCTCTCCATCACATGAAATCGTTGCCCCTCAAGGCGTCACCACCGAAATTGCAAGTGACAGTGCAGGCTTAATTAATGGGAATGCAATTGAGGCCAGCTGTATTACCCCTAAAGGTGAGCGCGAGGACGTGCTCGGATCCCCTGGGAATGGCACTGAAAGCAACATTGCTGTTCCCAGAGGTCATGAGAGCATCCAGATACCCACCTTCACAGTGGCGAGTGAAGATGTAGGCGACAAAGGAGGAAATACTATAGAGAGTAGTATTCCTACACTTGATAATGGCGGCGAAAGTACCTCCAGCGCAGCGATGGCGGGTACGAGCAACCATGCAGGCGATGCCGGAAGTGCCACCGAGGACAACGGCACCATACCTGGATACAGAAGCGACGATGCTGCGACTGCAGAAGTTATGAGCGAAGATTTCAGTTACATTGATGGAAACTTGCCCCGCGATCGTGCCATAGCCACTGGAGATGACATCGAAGGGACAGCGAACACCAGCGTCGAAAACACTGATGGGGATGCAAACAATGCCATGGAGAATTCTGGTTCTGATGATACCATCCTTGGAGTCGCAGGAAATACCACGGGATATAATGCCATTGGGAATGGCGTGGCAACGGACAAGACTCATGGGGAGATAAACAATGCCATAGATAATACAACCAAGGACGACATTGTTCTTGGTAGCGCAAGCAACAAGACGGGAGATGTGGTCACAGAGAACAGCATTGTTCCAGATGAAGCTGTGGAGCAATCAGTTACCCCACGTGATGAAGCAAAAGAATGCGGGGAAGTCACGACCGATGAGTTCGTGATGTTGGGTTCGGAGAAGGATCATGCCCATGACAGAGTATTGGGAGCACGTGGTGTATCAGACATGCTGCAGGACCCGGACAACAGTTTGCAACAGACGGAACAACAGATAGGCGCGGCCATTGGCGACCTGACAGGTATTGGGGGACACAGCACCCTAGAGTATTCAGAGATTCCGCAGGGAATTAGCGACGACGATTTGATGACCGACATGCGATGATGAGTTACTCAAGGAATGATATTCAGGACGGCATTGTATTTAGTAGCGGGTTGATTTGATTTGGGTTTGGGTTTGATGAATTGTGGCGGGCGTTTATTTGTGTATAATTGTATAGCATATCTGGGGTAACAAAAAACCAAGAAATTCGAGGCTCTTAAAACTGTATTATGTAGATGGTCATGTACACATGTATGTTCTGTAATCGAACTGTGTATGAGTTGTGATTTTATGAGTGTGTGAGAGCAAAAGTGAAGCATTTGATGGGGGTTGAAGTATAAAGAGGATAGTCTTGGCGGTAGTAGTTGAAGTGTGGCCAATCAGTGGATAAGTAAATCGGGTTTGGTGTTGATCAAGTGTTAGGGTCATCGGGCGGGGCGGAAAAGAGGGAGGAGGAGCGGGGGGCGGGGCGGAAGTGGCGGAAGAGAATTGTTGGGGAAGACAAGTCCCAACATTCCCAGCAAAAGACGGCATTGCAGCGGGAGGTGGGACGATCGAAAGGTCATGGTACAACCACACAAAGTAGAGATGGGCGAGGGATAGGCTGCATTGATACTTGGTGTGCAGGTATATACTTACGCTAGACTTGAACTAGACTTTGTCTCGATGAGCGTATCACTTGGATTCTGGGTGGTGGTTAGGTAGGGAGTACTTGTAATCACATAGTAAATAAACTACAGTATGAAGTACCCCTGACTCCCACCATCCCACAAACCCTATGGGACTGGGTTGTGCTGGCTTGGCTCGGTGTTGTACCGCATTCGTCCTCTGTGACGCCTCCCTACACCGAAACCTCAACAATTATCATACTTTTGACCCGAGCTTATACGCAGATTGCAAAACACTACCACCACAACACACCATAACACACCATAACACACCACAACACGCCCATCATCCACTCTCTCACATGCTTATGGCTCCTTCTACGAGTATCTCTTTATGCCTGCCTTGTTCACTCTTTCATATCCATACCCCATCCCCATCCCCATCCCCATACCCATACCCATACTCATACCCACATGCTTCATATATCCATGCTCACCAACGTAAACTGCACCAGCATCCAGCCAAACAGGTGAATTCCTTATGAACCTAGGCTCTCTTAATTAAAAATTCCATTGCCACCCTCCCAATTCTCTTCCCCTCTTTTTTCTATTTCCGTGACTTGCCTTGTGCTTGTCTGGCCCCCAATCCCCCGCCTCCTCTGCCTACCAGATACCCAGAGTACTTCCTTCCTCTCACCCGCCGCTAGCGTATCATTCAACATTGGGACTGGGACAACCAAAACTATTTAGCTCCCCTGGTATATAGGTCCCAAGGGCCCGCCACTCCTCCTCCCTTCTCTTCTCTCTCCCAACTGTGTCGACACTCAAACGCCGGGAGATAGTTCAACAACCATGGCAGAATCATCTCAGACGGCTGCTCAGCAGCCATCGGCCATGGCCTCCTCGACGGAGCCGGTCCGCAACCCAAAGTACGACCCCAAGAAGCCTCATATCACCGAGGAGCCCATCACTGCTGCCAACTGGTACAAGCACGTCAACTGGCTAAATGTCACCATGATCATTGGCATCCCAGTGTATGGCATGATCATGGCATACTGGACGCCACTCCAGTGGAAGACGGCTCTCTGGGCGTTTGCCTACTACTTCATGACTGGTCTCGGCATCACCGCTGGTAAGTTGACGAACATTGAACCCCCATTCTTGTCGAGCAGCCAACTAACGCATAACAGGCTACCATCGTCTCTGGGCCCATAGCTCGTATTCCGCGACAACTCCCCTCAAGGTCTTCCTCGCTGCCATGGGTGGCGGTGCTGTAGAGGGCTCCATCAGATGGTGGGCAAGGGACCACCGTGCTCACCACAGATACACCGATACCGACAAGGACCCATATTCCGTTCGCAAGGGTCTCCTCTACTCGCATTTCGGATGGATGGTCATGAAGCAGAACCCCAAGCGTATCGGCCGTACCGACATCACCGATCTCAACGAGGACCCGATTGTCGTGTGGCAACACCGCAACTACATCAAGACCGTGGTCACCATGGGTATGATCTTCCCCATGCTCGTCTGCGGTCTCGGATGGGGTGACTGGATGGGCGGCTTTGTCTACGCTGGAATTCTGAGAATCTTCGTTGTCCAGCAGGCAACCTTCTGCGTCAACTCTCTTGCTCACTGGCTCGGTGACCAGCCCTTTGACGACCGCAACTCTCCCCGTGATCACTTCATCACTGCCATCGTCACCCTCGGTGAAGGCTACCACAACTTCCACCACGAGTTCCCGTCCGACTACCGCAATGCCATCACTTGGCATCAGTATGACCCCACCAAGTGGAGCATCTGGATGTGGAAGCAGCTCGGCCTCGCCTACGACCTCAAGCAGTTCAAGTCGAACGAGATCGAGAAGGGCCGTGTCCAGCAGCTCCAGAAGAAGCTCGACCAGAAGCGTGCCACCCTCAACTGGGGTATCCCGCTTGAGCAGCTCCCCATCATCAGCTGGGACGACTACGTGAAGGAGGCCAAGGACGGCCGTGCCCTTGTTGCTGTTGCCGGTGTCATTCACGATGTCGGCGATTTCATCAAGGACCACCCTGGTGGAAAGGCTCTGATCAACTCCGGTATTGGCAAGGATGCCACGGCAATCTTCAACGGTGGCGTCTACAACCACTCCAACGCGGCACACAACCTGTTGTCGACGATGCGTGTGGGTGTCCTCCGTGGAGGTTCCGAGGTCGAGATCTGGAAGCAGGCACAGCGTGAAAACAAGGATATCTCCTTCGTCAGCGACACCTCTGGCCAGAAGATCATCCGCGCTGGCAGCCAGGTCACCCGCATCGCGGAGCCGGTAGCATCAGCAGATGCCGCCTAAGCGCCACGCCGATTACATTCGGTATGGAAGTAACGACGACAACGGCCAGAGACGAGGGCGAGGGAGTTACGTGGCGGCACAAATTGAGAATGAGACTCAAAAACCCCACATTTGTTTTTGAGCGTTGGAATGCGTAGAACTGGGAGGCGTTCGGGAAAGGCTTAATTCACGAATATTGAATCCTTGTACTTACTTGTATGACTTGCACCATACTCCCCCCTTAAAAGGGGTTATGGCGGGCGGGCTGGCTGGCTTCAGAGCAGCACACAGTTGCCTCTCCTTAAAAATAGAAGATAGTTCCTATCAAAAAATGATATGAAAATTGGAGACCAAACCTAGATTCCTACCATTGTGACCATCTTGCTTTCATCCCATACCATCATTTGTGAGAATATAAACATGTACCCCTATTTCTGGCTCGGAGCGTTATTCGATATACGCCGCGTGGAGTGTGGTGAAGTCGCGTCTATCCATGACATGACGTTGCTGGAGCGGATCGTCTCACAAGCAAATTCGGGCGCATACCGAGGCACAAATGCCCCTCCATACGCACATCGTCCCCATCGCCCATCATTAATCCCTGGACCCCTGGTCTCCCAACAGAAACCAAGGGTGCTTGTTGGATCTCCGTTTATGAGAAATGATGTACTCGAGTAGTACACAGCTTCAACAATTTATATCGAGGTGCTTGTGTTGTGTGTTGGAAATCAACGTTGCTGGTTTTTTTGTTGTACCCCCACATTGTTGACGTCTGAAGAAGTTGTGTTGCGCACAGACTCTATATTGAGAGTGAACAATTGGCATGTGAAAATGCAAATGTAAGTGTGGTAATATGATACTTCAGAGATTCACTCAACCATTTCTTTATCATTACTCAAGCTATTGGTTTATGTATACATGCTCTCCATATTCCAGCGGGACAACTTCATCCCCAACATCAATCACGCTCTCCTTCTTTATCGGAACTACCTGCATACCCAGACACCCAACATATTTACCAGCCCCTGAATCGACATTCCTGAGGCGACGCAGTGTGCGATCTGGCTCAGAGGCATGAACTTCGCCGGAAACGGGGTCCGTGTTGGGGAGCTTGCAGCGTGCGGTACGGCAGGAGATGTCGAACTCGTAGGATCCGATTCGGACCCTCTTCCAGGTGTCTTCTTGGTATGGTTCTGGTCCAGTAACTGGCACGATAATTAGTTGGCCCTGTGGCCGAGAAGATGTAACGGGATGGCTTCTCACCGATAATGTTTGCACGAAAGCGCTTTGCCGATAAAGTAGGCATGCCCTTGGCCTTTGGCAGTTTCCCTTCGAGATCCCTCACACTTGCGAGGTTTAGGATATGTAGAGGATACGCATCCTGGAAGCCCGTTACCGGCTGGTAACCCAGCTCCTCGGCCTTTGGGGCACATCTATAGACCTCTCTCAGCGCAGAGTTGTCGACTCTCAGCAAGCTCAGCTTATTGCTGACACCGAGATATTCTTGTATTTCTTTGGGGACATCCACCTCAAGGTTGAGAGCATTGACGGTATCTTTCCAGATAATCACGTTCTCGTACTTATATCCAGACTTTTGCACCTGTGAGGGTGTTGGGTCAAAGGGGACCCGGAATTGCTTCTCCGGGACTGTTCCCCCGAGTGTAGCTGATAGCTTCTGAAGCTTTCCTCTCCACCCAGGTTGTTGATAAGGAAATCGTATAACAACCGCACCGCCTCCGTCGACATAATCACCGCTAGAATCGTAACTCTTACTCGTGCGGTCAGGGACCCATACTTCCACCTTGACAGTGGCAAGCCTCGGGAACTTGCGCTGGGTGATGAATTCCCACGTACGCGCCGTCTGCTTCTTCTCTGGAGTTTCTGCGTCCGGGGCTGGGCTCTTCAGCTGAGCAAAAGTGAACTGGCGATCGTATTTCATGCCAGTAATAATGATGTCTGCGTGATCAAGCTCTACCCCTCTACAACTCTTGACAGGGTAAATCCACATGCTCTGCACAGTCCACTGCTTTGCGGGGGCCTCGCTGGTGGATAGCGGCCATCCCTGGGCGAATTTCTTGTCGAACTCGTTGGATAAATTGCTTTTGGTCTTTATTCCCAGTCGCCGGCAACCCCTGGGCTGTTCGTCCCGCGCCCTTGCGGCGTTTGACTGGTAAATGTAAAGGGCGATGACCGAAGGCACACATATCAAGAGTAGTGTGATAAAAAGCGGTGGGATTGGGATATCTGCTACTGTGGACCGTAATTGCCGGTAGTAGTTGCCATCGTGCTCTTGACAATTGAAGAAGCGGCCGACGTTAAGGACATCGAGGGCATCGTTGTGGAAGCTGAGAAACGACATGTCTGACCAGTTATATAGCAAATACAGCCCTTAGCCTTGGGCTATGCAAGCAGCTGTCAGGGTATTGTTGGACCTATTGGCGGTTCTCGGACCTGACCTGATATGTTTTCCGCGGTCCTCAGGGCAGGTACTAAGGAGATTATGAGGACAAACGAAACTAATAGAACATTATTGAACAGGATAAATTTGAGTCACCAAGAAATCCGGAGAAAAACTTCAGCATCGTACACAGATATTGTCCGCGAACAGACAAATTTCGTCCATGATCACGTGACCATAAATCGTAGTTGCCGCATTTGTAATATCATACGTCTATAACGCCAGACGCCGCGCAACTAGTTTGTGTAGACTCTGTAGAATACATGTAACATCAATTACATCCCTATACTTCTAGTATATCTATCTAAATCCGCCGAACAAGTTTACGAACAAAAATGTACACCTTATCGTCGCTAAATTCTATGCCTTGTAACGCATCTATTTACGCCGTATAAATACCCTGACACCAAGAAGATGGATCATAGCTTGGGGTCAATGTTGACCTTGCCATGCTCGCATATACAGGTAAGAGCGCCGTCAGACTTGCGCCTCATAGTACCTGTTATCGTAGCTACGTCCGCAGTAAGTTTCCCGAGCCACGGTTTTGTTCAGGACCACTTACACAATCTTTTCCCAATGGCAATAACCTCGCATTCAATAACCACCGTCTCGCCGACCGGAACGGGCCTCAGGTAGGTCACATTCAGCGTCCTGCTCACGCCGACGAACTTCCAGAAGTCGGGCTTCGAGATGGGAACCAGCGCAACTGTGGTGGCGATATCGAAGATGGTGGAGGCGCATCCGCCGTGAAGGTTCCCCAGACGGTTGGCATGGCTAGGCTGGCAGGTATATTCAAATACCACCTTTCCCGTGGGCTTGGCCGTGGCGGAGATGGGCTTCAAGTCTGTGGTGCAGATTGACTCTCCCCAGACCTAGATGGTAATCAGTCATGTGAATACTATGCGCGACAGAAAGGCTCAAGCAAAACCAGTGAGCTGGGAGTTTCTTGAACCTCTCCTGGACCTCTGGGCTATGGCTTACATTCCCTAACTCTGTCGATGAAGCGGACTTTAAGAAATCGTGCACCAGCGCGAGGTGGTGCGCATCGGCCTCAGCATTGGCGCCTGAAGGCGAGGAGTCGGATCTAGCCATTGGTAGCCGGGTCTTTCGAATTACAAGGTGCGGTAAATGATTAATGAATATACAAGATACAGAGGATATAGAAAAGGATTGTCTATCTTGTTCAGCCGCATATGACACGATGGCCTTCTGTACTGTATGGAGGCAGAAATGGTACAGTTAAGCCCGTGGTTGACAGGTTCACCCCAACCCCCTTCCCTGTAAATAGTCAGGGCCGAGGCTATCGAAGCAACCCCGCGGCTTGGTACGTACCCTCTGTACCCCTGTTCTATGTCTTACTTGGACTCTGGGGGTGTGAGCTCCGACTATCGTCACTATAATTATTTAATAACGTGTTAGATAAAGTAATTATTTGATATCGGAGAATTGCATGTAAGCCCAAAAATTGAAAATAATGTACAGCTATTCTAGATTGATCCCGAACCGCCAAACAATGTTGGTATTGGGCATTAAGGCTGTATTATGCCAGCATAATAGGTCAATGTTGGTGCCTTAATTTGAGCCTTACCGAAATTCGTCGCGTCTGTTTACCTCCAAGTCGCGTTCCCCCCATCAACGACCCGATAAGCCATTCTCACCAGGCAGCCCACAACATCTACGAAGCCGCCAGAATGAGGGTCGTAGAGGTTATTATAGATGTATGTTATTTGCGTTGCCGATACTTTAACTAGGTTGCTTACTCTTCATTACAGGGCTTCAAGTCGTACGCTGTGCGCACAGTCATTTCAGGATGGTAAACAATGGCAACCGACATTATATCTCCCCAAGAATATACTAATAAACCATAGGGATGAGAGCTTCAACTCTATCACTGGTCTAAATGGAAGTGGAAAGTCAAATATTCTTGATTCAATATGTTTTGTCCTGGGTATCACCAACATGACAACAGTCCGAGCCCAAAATTTACAGGTAGAGCACCCATGGGCACACCTCGAAGCAGGAACGGGAAGCTTACGAACTGCAGGATCTTATATACAAGCGCGGGCAAGCAGGTGTTACCAAGGCGAGTGTGACGATAGTATTTGACAACAAAGACAAGAAGAAGTCGCCCATCGGCTTTGAAGAATATGCGCAAATCAGCGTTACCCGCCAAATTGTCCTCGGAGGCACCAGCAAATACCTCATCAATGGCCACCGAGCGCAGCAGCAGACGGTTCAAAACCTGTTTCAATCAGTCCAGCTCAATATCAATAACCCCAACTTCCTCATTATGCAAGGTCGAATCACAAAGGTCCTCAATATGAAGGCGGTCGAGATTTTGGCTATGATCGAAGAAGCGGCTGGGACAAGAATGTTTGAGGACAGGAGAGACAAGGCGTTCAAAACTATGGCGAAGAAGGAGATGAAGGTCCAGGAAATTACGGAATTGCTCAAAGATGAAATCGAACCGAAGCTGGAGAAACTGCGGACAGAGAAGCGAGCGTTCTTGGACTTCCAGCAGACCCAAAATGACCTGGAGAGGCTGACTAGGGTTGTTGTCGCCCATGACTACATCAAGAACCAGGAGAAACTCAAGCTATCCGCATCTGACCTTGATGCAAAGAAGCAGCGTATGACAGATCTGGAAAATGGTGCAGAGCGGATGAAGACTGAGATCACAAATCTTGAGGAAGACATCAAGAGAGTAAAAGGCCAGCGCGACAAGGAACTCCGAAAGGGTGGAAAGGCACAGGCACTCGAAAAAGAAGTCAAAGACCACACTCACGAAATTGTGCGCCTGTCAACCGTGATTGAGCTGAAGCGAACGAGCATGGGAGAAGAGAAAGAAAGGAAAGAGTCAGTTCAGAAGACTGTATCTGAGTTGGAGAAGCAGTTGCAAGAGAAGACGAAAATCTATGATAAATTACAACTCCAATTTGTGGAAGCAAAGGATGCACTAGAGAAGCAATCCGCAGAAGTGGAAACGAAGGAAGAGCTCTTGCAAACTTTACAGACTGGTGTTGCCTCGAAAGAGGGCCAGGAGAGCGGATACCAGGGCCAAATCCAAGACGCCAGGAATAGAGCCAGCGCTGCTTCGACGGAACAGGAACAAGCAAAACTCAAGATAACCCACCTGGAGAAACGGATCAAGGAGGAAGAACCACGGGCGAAAAAGGCCAAGGAACAGAATGCAGGTCTGCTCAATGATCTTGAGGGGTTGAAGAGTCAAGCCCAGAAGTTGGAGTCAAATCTCAACAAGCTTGGGTTCGAAGCTGGAAAGGAAGACGAGATGTACAAAGAGGAGTCGTCGCTGCAACAAACAATTCGCACACTTCGTCAGCAGTCGGACACAGTGAGGCGTAAGGTTGCCAATATTGACTTCAACTATGCAGACCCTGCGCCCAATTTCGACCGTTCCAAGGTAAAAGGACTGGTTGCCCAGCTGTTTACTCTGGATAAGGACAAGTCTGAAGCAGGAACCGCGCTTGAAATTTGTGCTGGCGGCCGTCTATACAACGTCGTAGTCGACACGGAAGTTACGGGAACACAGCTGCTACAGAAGGGTAAGCTCAAGAAGCGTGTTACAATTATTCCCCTGAACAAGATTGCCGCTTTTAAGGCCTCAGCAGAGAAAATTGGCGCAGCAAAGCAGCTCGCACCCGAAAAGGTCCACCTCGCACTGTCATTGGTTGGATATGACGAGGAGGTGTCAACGGCAATGGAGTATGTCTTCGGAAATACTTTGATCTGTGCAGATGCCGAGACAGCCAAACGTGTTACCTTCGACCCATCCGTACGAATGAGGAGTATTACTGTCCAAGGAGATTCGTACGACCCTTCCGGAACGCTATCCGGAGGAAGTGCCCCGAACTCCAGTGGTGTTCTTCTGACCCTGCAAAGACTCAATGAGTTGACCAGGGATCTAAAGTTGGCAGAACAGAGGCTTGCGGAGCTTCAGTCCATCATGGCACGTGAGCAGAAGAAACTCGACCAGGCGAAGAAGATTAGACAAGAGCTTGATTTGAAGAGCCATGAAATTAAACTCACCGAGGAACAAATTGGCGGTAACTCTTCCTCCTCGATTATTCAAGAAGTACAGAACATGAAGGAAAACATTGTTCAACTCAAATCCGACCTGTCCGAAGCAAAGAAACGCCAAGATGAGGCTACTAAGGACATCAAGCGCATCGAAAAGGATATGAAGGATTTTGACAATAACAAAGATGGGAAGCTTGTGGAACTCCAGAAAAGTCTCGACTCGCTACGGAAAGCGTTATCCAAAGACTCAGCAGCAGTCAAGGTTTTGCAAAAAGAAGTCCAAGGGGCGAGGTTGGATTCCGAGCAGATCGGTGGAGAACTCTCGGCGGCACAGGAGCAACTACAGGAATCTGAGCTGGCGTTAAAAACACAAGACGAGGAAACCAATGCTCTTATGAAGCAGGGCCGCCAAGCACAACGCGACCACGACGCTGCGGAGGCTCAACTTAATGATGAACGCGCGAAACTATCTGGCTTCGATGATGAGCTGCGCTCTCTCGAAGACGCGTCTCGATCAAAGGCATCCCGTATTACCGAGGAGGGGCTCGAGATGCAGAGACTGGGTCACCAGATTGAGAAATTCAACAAGGAGCAGCAAGCAGCAGTCCAAATTATATCCAATATGGAGAAGGAATATGACTGGATATCAGACGAA
>JPJW01000079.1:0-10588 GCA_000750755.1 Pseudogymnoascus sp. VKM F-4513 (FW-928)
AAGCGAGAAGCTATGGCAGGTTTCGAGATACTCGATGAGGTTCTTTGGCTGAGATTCCGCTTCGGCAGCCTCGCGTCGTCGTTGCTCCTCCTCTGCTCGTGCTTCGGCTTGCTTGGACTTTCGTTGCTCCTCCTCACGTAAACGTTGCTCCTCCTCACGTAAACGCTGCTCCTCTTCTGCTCGTGCTTCGGCTTGCTGGGACTTTTGTTGCTCCGCTGCGAATTTCCTCTGTAGCTCTAGAAGCTGTTTTTCCATCTTGGCGATGTTGGTTTAGTTGTGGCTCATGATGTTGTTTGTTTACGCATGACTTCCGTGGATTAGCCGATCTGTTGGAGTACGGTGATTTTGGGGTACGGGGAACCACAGGTAAAATCGTATGGTATTCTCCGGTAACCCGAAAGTATCACTTTGGCACAGCCGGTCAGAGGGCTTCAAATACTACAGTATATAGGCAATATAAATCGATTCAATTACTACACTATCTAATGGGCCTACGTAGAGTATATGAGGAGTTCTGGGGGAATCCAAAAACCCTCACGGAATTGGGCACTGAATGCCCAATATGTGACAGGTTTGGTGGCTGCAGAATCGGCTCTGCAGCCAACTCCCCCGAGCTCCAATACGGGAGCCGGACAGAGCGCCTGGGAAAAGTGCCGTTCCCAGGGCCTAATCCTCCCGTATTCCCTTGGCAATCGTCCCTGCCTCCAACACGATCTGTACTGGCCCGGCGTCACATGACGTAAGATCAAGGACGAGCAGAGTCTCTGATTCTGCGTTGAGTGGCCGCCGAGACCGTGACTACGGTGACCGGGCCTACGGGGACGGCTTGCAACAAACACATGACCATCGATAAGAGTCCACCACCACAAATGCACGAGGCTACGAAGTCCTCCCTCATTACGTTTGATTTACCAAGTCCTTGCACGCCGTTGCATTTGGTTTTCTTCAGTACTTACATGTCGCTACTTGGAATTAGCTTTCACTCTCGGTGAGAAATGCGGTCATCGCAAGGAAAGCGTCGAGTGAAACGTGTTTTTGCTTCGCAGAAGCAAGATTTTCTTTCTACTCACATTGTCGGGACGCCGATTAGTTTTGAGTAGCATGACCTCGCGTTTACTAATGAGCTGCAGAAGAGAATATTTCCAACACAATTAATTAGTAAAGCATCCTTTCCTCCAAGGCAAACTCGCCTTCCAACGCCAGGCGCGAAACTAAGCATCAACGCCCCAAACGAGCTTGCATAGTCCACTTCTTCTCGTAACAATGTAAGCAGGAGCGACTATTATATGATCGCCATCGACGCCAACCACCACAGATCTGATTTGCAGCTGTTCCAGCTACAGTTACATTGGATGCAGTCATAATACCCAGCTTCATTGAAGTTTCACTTCTGTTGGAATAATCATTTGTCATAACTTGAAATTATCTGCCAGTTTCAACCCTCAACAATTCTCCCCAACCCGCGCCTTAATCTCCCTATTCCGAATCCGCAGGGCAATCGGAGCCTTTGCTGGGCTGCTTGAAGTTACCATTGTCATCCATCACTCCTTGGAGATGGCATAGCCCTTGCTGCATTGCAATTAATTCCTCGCTTTTCTTGAACCTGAGTTCAAGCCGGTCATGCTCTTCCTTTCTGATGTCCTGCAAATGTTTTTGGATATCATGTCGCTCCTCTAACATCTTAATCTGAGACGTCATGAATTGCACCTGCTTCCTTTCGAACAGGAAACTTTTAGTAGGGACTGGTGGCAAGTGTTCTGTTGCACGGCGAAGTGCCTCCTTCTCAGTATCCAGCTGCTTCTCTTGATTGTGTATCTTTTTCACTCCATTTGTTATGAGCTGATGAAGCTGATTCAGTTGGTTTGTTTGATTATCTATGTCTAGCTCGGTAATTATCTCTTCATACTCGTGCCAGAGAGCATGCGATTCTAGTATAGACAAGTTAGAAAGCAGAATCTTGTGCAAGCAATATTCGTACCTTGTTCAGCATCAAGCCACTCTGACTTCTCTAACACCCCTAGCATCTCTGATTTTTTTATTGACAGCCTTTTGTTTTCTGTCGCAAGCAGTGTAAGGCTTATCAGACTCCCAAAAGCGTCACATATTGCCTCAGGAAGGTTTGTAAGGGGGATCGTTTCAGATAATTCATCACATGCGCTGAAAGCCGCCGTTTTAGAGACATCCTTTATCACATCAATAGCCCATTCTGGATTGCAGCCCGGTACAATGCCGTCAGCTGTCGATTTGTCCTCTATGAGCATTCGATAAGTGGCCGCAACTCTGAAAATGATACAGCTCAGGGTTGAGCTGTCCAAGCTCCAATGAAGCGGGCCATCCATCAGCGTGCTGATAGCCTCTTGGGCCTCCTTGGAATTTCGCAGAGCACCTTGAATTTGCTGCACTTCGCGGCGATTTGGATCCATGCTATGTATTCAGTTAGTATATAACGAATACCGAGAATGTTTTCGGGCTGCACTACCTCATTGATTTTGGTTCGAGCTGAAAGCTGCGAAAGGTAGACAGGAGTTCTGATCAAACAGTGCGGACGAATATGGGGAATTGCCTCTATATATACCCAGCACACGAGTATGAAAAATAGGCTGCAGGACCTCGTTCAGAAGCGCTTCAGGCTGACCGCCACAAATAGAGGATTTTCATGCTCGCTGAAACATATATACAGATAGATAGCTGGTTCCTCACGAGTCTCTTTGCAAAATCATTTTGGGTGGGATTACAACAAAGTAAATCCTGGGACGATGAAGGTCAAAACAGATACAATATCATTCTCTATCCTTGTATGGTTCCCCTCGAACTATCGGGGCGCACCCCTTCCGGCTCGTTTCCCAACAAACCTCCCAACTCGCTTTCCCACGCTTGGCGCCGAAAAAAAGCATCAACAGCTGAAACGAGCTGGTGTACAATATGATCCACGTCAGCTCCCGTAATATTGTAAGCAGGAGCGACAATTACATGATCGCCATCAACGCCGTTCGATGTTCCTTGGCTGGGATACAATATGATCTTGAAGAATTCAAGGGCTATTTCTGATATCGTATTCGCCACATTTAATGCCTTACGGAAAGGCACCTTGGTCTCTTTGTTCTCCACAAATTCAATGCCCCAGAAAAGGCCCTCTCCGCGAATATCTCAAACGTTGCGGTGAGAACCTAGCTTATTTTGTAGAAGTTGTGAGAGGTAAAGGCCTTGTTTCTGGACATTAAGTAAGAGACCCTCCCAACGGATAATGCGCTGCACGGCAAGTGAGGCGGCACAAGCAACAGGGTGAGCCTGGTAAGTTTGCCCATGGACGAAGCCGCCAGTTCCAGATCCAACAACTGCAACAACTTCTTTGCCAACAATGACACCGGCGATAGGTTGATAACCTCCTCCCAAACCCTTTCCAATCATCTGCAGGTCTGGAAGGCAATCTTTTCCTATATCTCCATCGACATGCTCTCCCTGCCAAGCATGAAGATTACCAGAGCGGCCCATACCACACATGGTCTCATCTAGGATGAAAAGAGCGCCGTATTTACGGCACACTGCTTTCATAGCAGAGAGGTATCCGCGGACATATGGGATGCAGCCCAGGGTGGCACCAGAAATAGGTTCGCAGACGAATGCTATGACAGTGTCAGGGTCGAGTCGCTGGAACTCATCATCTAGTTCGATAGCTTTCCGAGTAACGAATGCGGCATCGGATTCACATGGAAGGCGCTGGCGGTATGGGTTGCAAGCAGAAACAAATGAAACGTTTGTTGTCAGGATTGGAGCATAGTGTTCACGGCGACCAACGTGGCCAGACACTGAGAGAGCCCCAATGGTATTTCCGTGATATGAGTGTTGGCGGGTGATGTACTTGGTGCGTTGAGGCTGTGGAGGAGAGAGCTCTATGAAATACTGTCGACTCATTTTCATGGCAGCGTCTGTTGCCTCGGAACCTAGAGCAAAAAGTTAAACAGTGCAAGTCAAAACATAAGGAGACGATATTATACCAGAGCTGCAGATATAAACTCTCGACATCAGGTTCCCTGTCCCTAGAATAATCTCCTCGGCTAGATCAGAAGCAGCTCTGGTTGTGAAGACCTGAGAGTTGGAGTATGCGTTCATCTGTAATTGATCTGTGATAGCCTGGATGACTTCCTGGTTACCGTGACCTAGACATGCCACAGCTGCACCACATGTGGCATCAAAGATTTTTTCGCCGTTGCTGAGGTATATGTAGTTTTCCTCCGACCACTTAACCTCAAGCGGCGGTTCATTTAAAGATCTGTCAACAAGACAGCGGCCAGCGCTGTGAATTTGACTACTGTCCATTTTATTATAAGGAAGGTACAGATATTGCTACTTAGAGAGTAGACTTTCGATATTTCAATAACAAAAGACACAAATGTGCACACACCGACTCATTTATACCTATCAACGACTGTTAATATAGGCAATCAACATTACAGGTCAACTTTGGAGGTTAATAGCAGAAGGCGGTCCCTTCAGCCATAACGTATAACAGCGTCCATTATGCAGCATGGCTAATTTAATCGAAAGAATCACCGCTCTATGAAATGGTACTGAGTAATGTAAGCGTTAAAAATGCAAAATAACACAATCGACTATAGCTTCTAAAAGCGCGTGCTGGCGACATAATGATCATAGCACCAAAACGAGGTTATTTCGACGTCGATATCGATCCGGGCCGAGTTGGTGCCTTAGGCATCACAGGACTTTGGTAAAAATCCCACGTGGTGGGTGGCTAAACACATCGGCCAAGCGTAAACGCTTGATCATATTCAAATGTCATGTGATAATTACGCCTGTTCGTGCCTAAGGCAACAACTCGTTCACTTGATCGGGAGCTTGAGACACAGCGCCATTGTACCTCAGACCCTTTCGGGGTCAGACTTAGGGATCAACCGTGATGCCAAAGTTTCCCCGCCGAAAATACTAGCAGTGTCTCCAATGAACTAAAATGGGCAACTAATGTTTCTGCCCAAGCTCGCTTTATCTGGCAAATCTGCTTATGGTTTACATCACTTATCACACTGGATAACGAAACATTACCCTAGACTTTTTATGGACGTCATTCATTCGGCCACGTGCCGCGACATAAGTGGGTCAACGCTTTTTAACGATTCCGTCAACCCCTCCACAGATACATGCGACAATTATTGAACAAAGCTTCCCTTTTTGCTGCACCTAAACCAACAGTGCTGCTTTGATGACCACAATGTCAAACGACCCAGGGTACAAGATTCTCAAAGGGACGCCTCCTCCTCGAGAGATGATCGAAGCAGCGAAGGCTGAGATCTCGGCGGACAACCTGCAAAAGATCCAGAATAGCACCTCAAACTTGGGATTCGAGGCGTTGGGCTGGGGAGCGGATTGCGATAGGCTTCTTCATTACGGACTCGATGTTAGTGCCCTCTATTTGTGTGTAATAGAGACGGCTGACATGGCAGCCAGCTCGACGGTGATCAATACCTCAACAGCCTACTTTCTGGACCGTACAAGAAGGCCAGAACACAAACAAGTGGTGTCGTAGTTTGGATGGAAAATCCTACTCAGCTACAGCGACTGAGAGCAGGGCGAAATTGTGTATTCATATACAGAACCGTCGAAGAGGAGCTTGGTCCACAAAATGGCCTTTTCAGGATTGTAGAGGGGTCACATCGAATGAGTACAGAACAAGTCCTGAAGGAAAAGGCCAAGGATATCAGTTTATTGCCTGGCCAGGCTATTATCATGGATGGGGAGTTGGTGATAGAATATCCAAAGGAAGGTGGTAGTAGACTTGGACTATTGAAGTCTATGTATAAGTCTATTCCTAAGACTTGAGATCACTTGAGATCACTTGGATCGACAATGTCCAAAGGAGACGAGATGAAGATACTGCAATATGAAATCGAAACTTTCCCCTAGAGTACCCTAGATTCTAATGACTTGAATCTTTATCGCTGTTAAAAGAACAGAACCAAGAGTGTTACAAAAGCGGCTGGAAACTTGTTAGACACTAGAGCGATATATGTACCCATACCTAAAGACACCACTTGAGCAGGGATTTCTGCTAGTTATCCTTGGAAAGGCAGCTCCTAGCCAACAGCCACATCATCGTTGTAGTTGAATAGCTGCTGGCTTGCGGCAGCGGCCGTAACCGCAGGGTCATAGTCGAAGAGCTGTTGGGTTGCGGCTATGACTGCAGGGTCATTGTTGAAGTCGAACAATTGTTGGCTTGCGGCTATGACTGCGGGGTCGTCGTTGAAGTTGCTGAGCTGTTGGCTTGCGGCTATGACTGCGGGGTCGTTGTTGAAGTCGAAGAAATGTTGGCTTGCAGCTATGACTGCGGGGTCATTGTTAAAGTTGAAAAACTGTTGGCTTGCAGCTATAACTGCTGGGTCGTCACTTAAGTCGATGAATTGTTCGCTTGCAGTCGAGACTGGCGGGCCATTATTAAAGTCGAAAAGACCTGTTTGGATAGGAGTGCTCCATCTAGCGTTACAACGAGCTGACTCAGGAAGCGGTATGCGCGATTCCGGTGGAGTTGGCTCACTTTGACTCATGATCGATGAGTTTCTAGGCGAAGGTTGAAAAACATTATGGGCAGCTTGGGTGCCTTGCTCGCGCGGATCGACCTGCCCACGGGTTGATATCTGATGTGGCGCGCTAGTGACAGCTTGAATTTGTTAGCAAGGCACCTTCAAAAGAAAGGTACAGGGATTGCATTTACATGCCGCAGTGCTCAACATTTCAAGATTGGCAGCGTCTGTGCTTTGCCATCCCAGGGTTTGAGAACCCACTCCTGTTCCTGCCATAGTTGATGGTGGTGGCTGTGCTGACTGTGCTGGGAAGGGAGGCTGAGTCTGCTGTCCAGTAGACCCTTTTTGCCTCTTTCGCGCTCTTTTCTTGCTATGCTGGGCATCGGGTAGTGTCTGCGCGGGCTGCGCTAGCTGTGCTGGGATTTGACGTTGAGTCTGCTCTCCAGGATGTGTGTGATCAGACTTTTTACGCCTCTTACGCGCTCCTTTTTCGCTACGCTGGGCATTAGAAAAGGACCTGGGACCGTCGGCTGCTGATTTGGATTGAAGTGGTTTTGCCACTCGGAATGTTTCAACGCTCCATCGAAAAGGATTAATGGCAGCAGCTCGGATACGCGTGCCAAGAGCATCAGCTCCAAGTTTCCTTGACAATTCGCAGATCTTGAGGTCAATAAGATGCTTAACCGCCTGGTCATATGCAGACCCGCACAGTGAGTGGGCATTTTCCCATCTGATTCATTAGCAAGATCTATAGTTTTGCAACGAAGGCAACTTACGTGGTGTCCGACAACGGCGGAAGTAAAAAAAGAGCGCCGTCGTCCAGGGATTCGCAAAACTTACTATACCTAGAACCAGCAGTGACCCACGTATTTAAATTGCTCTCGATTATGTCCAAGGAATCGGTGATCAAAGGGGAATTGTGTAGCACTTCAAGAAGCTTTTTATGAAGGCTGGCTGTAAAATTGACTTTACCGTCACCTATTAATAATATAAGGTCGTAAAAGAACATCGTGTAGTACCTCCAAGTGATAGTATCCCATTTTCTTTGGATATTGAGAGCAGCTAAGCCAATGTAGGCTTGTGAAGCAACAGTATTGATCGTCTCACTTCCAGTGAAACATATCGCATCGTTTTGAATCCCTACGGAACTCCAGAATTTGGATGGGCTTTCCTTACATCCATTGAATATGGTCTGTACCTCTTCCGGAAGAGCAATTTCTCCAACTTCAAGTAATGCAACTAGAGCGGTACATCGAGGTTTCGACCCGCTCGAGGTTGGTGGTTTGCTTGATATGTTTCGTGCTATTGTTTTCGATTTTGGTGGAAGACTATCAAACGCTTCCCGCAGAAAGTTGACGACCTTTTGAGACGTTAGACAGGCAGGGCTTATTATGAAGGCGTCCTTACATCTGGCTTTTCTAAAAGCTCCTCAATTGTAGTGGTCCCATTGAACAATTCGAGCTGGTTTATTAATTTATCGACGGTGACCATAGTTGAAAGTTGTAAATTGTTTGAGACAGACACGACGCGACGAAAACCGGTGCGGCTGGGGTGCGTTCGCTTCCGCTCCGTGCACACTAATCCCAAAAGGTCGGTTCTTTCCACGGCCGGAAAGAACCGACCTTTTGGGATTAGTGTGCATTGTCTACATATGATTGTCTGAGCTAAGAACTCCTTCGGGTCTTTGTCTTTGTTTCCAATTATTAACACGCCGCTACCTAACTTGAATGTTTCTCTATTTGCATATCCTATTGGATGCTGGGGAAACGCTCCCTATCGAAAAGGGAAAGTGATCTGATCTGATGTTGGTGCAAGGAGCTCAGCTCTAACGTGGGCATTTATTTCAATGTATAAGAAGGAGCTGCAGAACGAGGCTGTCAGCTTCATTATTCCTATTCAATCATACTTGATTATCTTTACCGGTCACGCTTCACCGCTGTTCTTTACTCTCACCGAGTGCATGCTCGTTTGATACTACATGCATGTCTCTCTTCGTTGGTACATATCCTGCATACCACCACACCTCGGTGAGCCTTTGTGGATGAAGCAACTACTACATTTCGCCTCACCTAGATCCTTACATGGTTCAGCTCTTGTTTACTCTCACCGGTCCACGTTCGTTGACGCATTGGCATTGTGCATCCTGCACGCAGCTTCTATTGGATTTTGTCTGTGATCAGGCATTTCATCGTCATAATGTCTTTTTACTACGTTATACGTGACTATCGGCCTGAGTCAGTATCATCGAAGGCCGAGATATGGATACCAAATAAAAATAGCCAACCTGAGCGGTTGGCCATGCGTTCCGTCCCTTCATTAGAAATTCTCAGCAAAGCGGATAATATTATGCTGGAATCGCGTATCATATCTCTGCGTCAAAACAACCAAGAAGTGGCCGATGTCAACAATACATTACGCAACCAAGACGTCGCCAATGTCGACCATACATCACTCAACCAACATATGGCCGATCTCGACCAAGTATCACTCAACCAAGATATGGCAGATATTGACCGTGCATCACATACGTACAGCGACAATGGAGATAAGGGCAACGTAACATTGCGTTCCATGGCAAGAAAGTTGCTGTATTGTGTCTGTCCAAGCAGGATGACATCCAAGGCATATGTCATGTGCTGATCCTCTTTCACTTCTAGTATAGTGATTTTGTCGTATGTTATTGCAAGCTTCCTTTTGGCGAGGGCGATTTTCGAACAATCCTGCAGTCGCAGACTTCTCTTTTGTTTTAGCATAATCTAGAGCTTTATTTATGTACGTAATACAAACAAACATCTCTTTCTTCTTCGTTCATCGTGGCGGACTCTAAACTACCAATAATCAATGCTTTAACGTGCATGAAGTGCAAGGAGATGGCGCAGTATGTTGACTCAATAAGTGAATCAACCAATTGAGTTCCTCAAAGCGCTGGGCGTATGACACACAGCTGTTGGGCGTGGCGTCTATGAGAACGGAATCGTGAGCAGCTTCCCAACTTTAGCTAAACGGCATACAATTGATTGGCTGATATTTCCGATATTTATACTATCGGAGGTCGAGTTTGAACACTTCAGGAGGGCTTACAATTGTAGGGAGCCCCAAAGTCTGCACATATAGCCAGCCTGGCTCAAAGATACGCCCGTGTACTGCCTTGCTTGTCTGAACAGGCCAAATCATGACAGCGAAGGTGTAGTCCGTTTTATACACATTGTTCTTCGCTCAACTCTAAGTCATCTTCATCCCTTATTTTATTTGGTGACACTTGGAATCCTTTATATATTGACATATAGTCCCTGCATCACAATTGCACTCTTGAACTATAGTCGCCGCTATGGAAGAGCAACCCTTCTCTGGGCTCAAGCCAAGCTCTCCGGTTTCTTCCACTGTAAGATCCTCTATCTTGTATAACCTATGGAACGCTAACGTCTGTTATGTTATAGGCTACGGGAACCATCCTAGCTTCCGGCAAACGCGATACTTCCGAAGACCGCCTCAGCCGCAAACGTGAGAACGATCGAAAGATGCAATAGAAAAAACGCCAAACAATACATTCGTTCTCTTGAGGAGCAGGAGGCTTCTTTGATAGAGGAAACTATTACGATAAAGGAGCTCCTGAAGCGGCAGAATAAACAAGTAGAGGATGAAAAAGCACAGCTGGAGGAAACATTAAGTATACTGCAGAGAGAAGGGATGGTGCAAAATCATACGGTGGACTCCGACATAGCGAATATGCATTGGTAGCACCGGAAAGTTATCCCTTTCTCGTTATGGCCTCTGACTCGGCAACGAACGAAAGAACACATTGAGAGCCGCCTTATCTTTGAGCTGCATGTCGCAAAACGTTTGATAAACTATATGAGGTCTGATATTGAAATGGGCACCTTTGGCCCTTTACATATTTATTTCCCTTCCTTAAAACGCTTTCTTTCCTCCCCCGTCAACCGTTCGGGTCTGTGACTTGGTTGAATATCAAAAGACGGTAAGGCAGAGTGAGGAGGAGGATAACGTATATAAATCCTCATGGGGGAGGCTGTCAAAATTATTAGTCCTCGGGAGCTAGT